>VFXL01000230.1:0-100000 GCA_009761765.1 Phenacoccus solenopsis | reverse complement strand
ACCTCGACTCAGAGCAAACAGCTTTTTAGCTATAGTCTCACCAAACCTCCTCACACCCAATTCGAAAAAGAAATGTTGTAACACATATCGAACCTTGTAATATACCAATTCAAGAATATATTTCCACATTCTTGAGTATCAGGACCGTAATCAGAAAATTATTATGACTAGTTGGGTCAAGTGAGATCCAGAAAACTTTCAGGTGGTCTACAAAAATCAAGCCCATGTATGTGTGTGTGTGGGGTGACGAAAAAAATAAAGGAATACTCTAAAACTATTGTTTTAGCATCTTAGGAGCGTATTTTACGTAGTAACGTCATAACATAATTAAAGTAATATAGATACTAAGTTACTGCATTCCCGTAAGAAAAATGTAATTAGTTCAAAAACGATCACCAGGTGCGCGACAATTCAGAAAGCACATCTCTGATTGGTGGTTGAAATAACAACCAATGATCTGTTCAGCTGTATCTCACGGGGAATTCACAATAACCGATCAGAATTGAGATTCGTGTCCAATGGATCGCAGCGCTCGTATAGTGAAGAAATGACCCTACTCCGATTTTTTGTTTATTTTTTAGAGCGCAGTAACTTGGTATTTATATAACTTTGGTCATAATATTATAATGAATAGAACGGATATATATTGTAAAATTTCAGTAGGCGCAACACACGTAAAGTTTTTTGTTTTTGACTGGGTGGCACCAGATGTGGTCCCGATTATTTTCCAAGTAGGTCTGCCATCGCACCCACTAATTACGCCCCTGGTGAGTATTATGGATGAACAACAGATATAACTACAAAATATGATAGTAGAAAAATCCTTTAAACGCTGGATTGTTATTCCACAAAAGGTGGACCTCTCTTTAACAAAATATCCAAAATCAAAAACCCAGCAAACAATAAATAAACAACATTTTCTACGCATCCTTTCTTTTTCTTCAAATTTCCTCAAGCCCTTCACGGATTGGTCAAAAGATCCAGTTTATGTTGTATATGCCTTCACTATAGATGATGAACCTGCAAATTACAAAATTCATCCATCTACCTCAATTACATCTGAACTTTTGGCAATTCATCATTGCTTATAGTTATAACAAATTCAAGTATCGCCCAGTATAAATCAGCCATCTCAGTACTTAATCATTTCAGATTCAGTGAGTGCAATCATTGCATTACAAAACACTTCTTGCTCAAATGCCCTTGTAATATTTTTAACTCGATTTACGATTTCTCATGGGAAAAAGCGAAATCTTATTCTTATTTGCTCACAGTCATTTCGGTATTTCGGGAAATCAAATAATTGACCGACTTGCCAAGCATGCCACTGTTCCATCTCTGTTGCTAGACACGAATGGTTAGGATTTCAAGTTCCTCGTTTGAGGATTTTCAAAGTCAGCTTAGCAACTTCAATGGTCTCCAAGTCCTACAAAACTACTTCTCCATAAGAAATGTTGGATAAGAAAATGATGCTTAACACTTATGCTTCAAATGTTGAACTTTTTAAAGGTCGATTATATAATTATCAGCATCAACATACACTGCTTGCCAAATATACTTGATACCATGGCTAACAATACTTGAATATGGATCCGTTTTTGCGAAAGACATCCAAGCACGACTTGGAAATTCGTTGTACCATTTTACGTTGAAGTTGAAACAAGATTTTTCATTGATACTTTGCTGATTTTTGCCTAAATGGATTTGTATGAGTTGGATATTTTACACGATTTGTTCAATGTTGAATTTCAGATGATCTGATCCTGTAAAAGAACCTTGATAATTGAGAATTGTATCGTAATTTTTCAATTTTTAACCATTCTGCATAAGTTAAAAGGAATTTAAAATTTATTGGAGAGTTTGAGAAATTCAACTGCACATGTTCAGTGTACTCGTATGTTAGCAAAGAAAATTCATCTCTTAGGAAGTAATGTCGAGTTGCGTAGAATATTAAAAAAATTTTTTCTTCAGTTTGTCATTCTGCTTTAACATCGATATTTTATAAAGCTGCAGCAAGCAAGATAGACAGAATAAAAGGCCTGGTTGCATAATTTACTCGCTTATCGAAGGAGTAAAATATGATTTTTCGGTTCAGATATCAACTGAATGTTCAGGAACGTATTCAGTTATGTGAGACCTTTCAATGTTTTATTTGAAAAGGTGAACCATTTGCGCTGTCGACTGTCGCATCTACGTTGTATTCATTTTTTGTCGCCTTTTGTTATGAATAAAGGATTATAAATAAGGTGGCAATTTTCTATTATAACGGACATTACAACACATACGTATAAAATTCGAGGTGGATTTTTACGACCGCTCAAAATCTAGATAGAGCTTTTTACGAGCTTTTTTGTCGGAAGATTAAAATTGAAAATGTTTTGGAAATATTTAACATTTATGAGTAAACTTTTTTATTTGAGAAGTGAAAATATCATTCAGAATATTTCAACTGTTTCCTTGAAATTTTTATCGTAAATTTTTACTGTCTCTTTGGAAACCATTTTTCTTTGGCCTTTTTTCCTTACTGTGACCCGAATTTTTCTGTTTTTTTTATATCGGAAATATTTTCATACGTCATTTTACTCAATAACGTATCGTTGGAATACATCTCGAAAACATGTTAAATCAACTGAACTTTTCTTCAGATACGTTCGATGAATAAGAGTGGAAAAAAGGAAGCGAAATTATTCGTTAGTTTTAGGTACGCATGCAAACGCTCGGCGAAGGTTTTCTCGTTGTAAAGTTCACTGGTTTTTAAACAGTAGATATGTTTCAAGTTCATTTGATAATTCATATAGGCTCTATGTACCATCTGGTGGTAGCTTTATTGTTTATTATGGCTTACCTTGATAATTTGAGCGCTTTTAAAAGTTTAACCATACGAAATCACAATATTCGAGAGTTTCTAACTTGTGTTTTACAAGTTGCCTGTTCTTCGCGGTGCAATTAAGTTGCAACATTTCTAGCGGAAAATTTTAAGGAGCCAAATTGTATACTTCGTGAAGCCTAAAAAACAACGCATCTTTGAGGTACGTAAAGGAAAGGTTTTAAGGTAATACGTTTTTTGATTTGAATATCAAAGTAGTAAAAGTAGTAGGATAAGTGAGACTATGGTATGTGTAAAGGTCCCGCAGAATAAAATCACCAGATTGGAAATTTTTTTATTTTAATCTTCTGTCGGCAACAGAACTTGTTGGTGGTAATGTTTGGTGCTTTAATATTCTCAGTATTAGCAATGTTATATTGCTGAAAGCGGAAAAAAAATTGCGAGTTGATGTTGTGTTAATATATTTGCATAAACGATTCGCCGTATATTTAAACATAACTGGAAAATGTGCTCGCGCCAAGTACTCAACAGGAATGTATGTAGTATGAATTCAGTGTAATCTAACCGCTGTAGAAAATATTGTGTTTTGAAGTTATGTAATGTATTTGTATACCGGCTTCGCCCTATGTTTCAACATGAGTCTAACGACATTATGAAGTTATATTTAAAGCTCTTGTGAAAGCAAAAAAAAGCAGAATGGTGTTTTTTTTTTTGCAAATTAAAATTTGAAAATGAAAATTCTTTTAATGGCCTTGAAAATACGTAAGCAAAAATTGTGATGCCCAACTTGAACATTTGCATTATGATTACAAATATTTACCTGAAACGCAAAGATGTGAAATCCACCCCTCCTCCGACCTCCCATTCCAATATCCGCATCGTTTTTAATTAAAAATTTAACCAATTAAAGTTGTGAAAATTTGTTTATTTAATCTAATTATAGAATACTTGAATGTGTTGCAGTGATAGAACAGTAGAAACGTTACAAAATTTGGACGTGATTAATTTGAAAGATCCCGTATTAAAAGCACAGTTTTACCGTAGCACATTAAAAGAAGCTCTGCCATTTCTTCCAAGAGTAAGTACGAATAATTTTTGTTCTCAAACTTTATCAGCATCTAATAGGTAATAAATAAATATTAACGACTTAAACCAATAAATAAATTATCGTAGGTAATTAAAACGATTCATTTATCGAATTTCCATGTAGCATCGAAAAGCAATATAGAGTAGGATTGTAAAGAGTTAACGCTTTATTCGTGATTTATTCCATTCTGAAAAAAAGGGTTCGGTTATAAATCAAGTGAAACGGTCGAGTCGCGGCGAAATTTCAACGCCTGCTGTCAACCTTTTATAATTACATTAATTAGACAAAAAAAAGAGGCGAACTCGGAGAATGAAAAATAAGGCGCATGATATGCTCGATTCGCTTTGAAAAGTATACACTCGCGGTTAATTATAAATTTTTCCTTTCGATTAATAAGTTTCGAAAACATGGAGAAAACTACGAGTTGACGCGCGCTAAACTAACAAAAAAGGGAAACGTTTCGGATTTAGTTGGCTAGGATGAAAAGTTTATCGGATAAAAAAGAAAACTGTTGAATGAAGATTTCCGAATAAGAAGCTTATTTTATTAAGAAGAATTGTGCGGCAATCGCAATTTTTCTTTCGCTTTATTAACTCGATATCGCTGGGGGTGTTGGTTTAATGGTGCGAATCGGATTTTCGACGTGTTTTATTACACGTGATATAATGGGCGTACATGCTATTTTTCTGTTTTGATGGAATGGAGAGTGAAAAATTACGCTTTTTGTTTCAGAAAATTTGGTATCAGAGAGTGTGGCCGTTTTTACAGACCGAGTTGCAAACCACGGAATCCACGGCGTCTGCTCTCGTGCCAACTATGTATTTGATAGAGCAGAGTACGCAGGAGGAATACGAAAAAATTATTCTACCAGAATTTAGGTAAGTTTTTGAAATAATTTTTGTCAAGTGAAGTTATTTCGTTGTAGAGTAGTTATAGTAACTGGTCCGTTTTCTGATTGGTCATACGTCATGCGCGTAACGACCAATCATAAGGCTGAAATATAATAAAGTCTTGGTGATTTCATTTCTACCTTTCTAAATATCGTTCAATTTTCAGTGAACAACTGAAATTCGTTTGTGATTTGAATCATAATCTCATTCATGTTTTAATTTTACGAGTAGGTCGAGGTAATTTACCACTATCCGACTTGTTGATTGATTGTTACTCGTATGACGTACGACCAATCAGACTCCATTTTCATTACTACAGTAAAGGATAGATATAATTGAAAGCAAATGTACGTCAAGACCTTTTCTTATGGATGAGAATAAAAGCTGCGTGTAAAATTGATAATTCGCTCCGAAGAAAAATATTAAAATACAATCCACTCTGTACGATCGAACTCAGTGAGAAAATTGTGTTGCTGTTGAAATAATAAGAATACATTTATGTATACCTTACCTTATTTCGTTCTTCCACAGCGAAGAAGAAAAATAAGGGTTAAAAATGCCGGGTAAAGAAACAAAAGTCCCTTTTATCACATTAGCCTTACGATCAATAATGAGATTGAAAGTGCATTAAAAAGGCATTAAAAATTGTCCCACGGGACCTCTAACGTCCGTGAAATTCTAGCTGAACAGTAGCAAAGGTTATTTATTTGTTTTAAAAACCGAAGCTACCAGAAAGCCATAAGACGGATAGACGGATTTGTGTTGGATATGTGAATAACGGGTTTTTAATGATACGCGATAATAAGACGACTCGACGGCGATATTCATCTTATACGATCCAGCATTACGTTCGAACTCTAATAGAAAATTTACTAGTCATCTTTGAAAAGATGAAAACTAAGTAAGAAAATGCGAAAAGATTAATTCGTCGAATAAAATTTCAAACGACTAGTAAAACAGGTGATGACGTCTCTTGGAATATTTTACTGAAGAATTTTTCATTTCGAGCGAGTTTCTTTTCTACCTTTTTATTGGCGTTTTTGAAATAAATTCTCGGTTCGGTTTTGAGAAAAAGCGAGAGAAAATGAACGTTTAATTCAACTTATTCGAGTCTGCTTCCGAGCGGAGTTTAATTACATTTAACGTGATTGAGATTTTAAAGCTTTGTAAACAGCCCAAGCGTCGAATCGCAATACCTTATCGTTAAGTATCTGATGCGAATATCGATTAAAATCACGAATTCGGGTTTTTTGTTGTTACTTAAGGCCGCCTTTTCATTGATAGAATTTTCTTGTTTCATGGAAGTTTTTAAAGTACGAAGTAATCCGGCTCGAACCGACATTTGTGGTCGGTGCTGGATTTTGGCCAATATTTTAAATGCTTTTAGAATGACACGGTATCTTGCTGATGTACGTAAGAAAACTGCTTCGGGGAGACAATGTTACTTATCTAGGGTTGCTGTAATTTGGGTGGCAGTTTTTTTATTCGTGGTGTTCCATTATTACCGTCTTTGTTTTTGAGAAATTTCAGCATACGTCTCCATGTAAAGTAATTTGGGTGAGTTATATACTTCGGGTCCCAATTTTCTTTCGTTTCAAGGAAAAGTCACAGAGCTGGACGTGTGACATTTTGCTGTTGTGGACCAGAAGAGGAGTTCAAAATTCTCAAAAGATGGAATAATATGAAAAGTGTATTAAACATTCGAATCAACTCTATTTCCCTCTTTATACCTAAGCAGATTAAACATTTTCACTCATAATATTTTACACAATTCTGAAAATTGCATTTTGAGCAAGTTTTCAAAAGGTGAAACAATGTCATTAAATTTTGAGCTGAGTTGGAAATAGTAAAAAACTTCGTTTTTGATTTACCTACTGAACTTAAACGCATACGTTGAATAATGTTACTGTGTTGATTTGAGTTAAAGAAGGACCATCAAGATGTGGATTTTATAACTCGTTATTGTGCTGTTGCTGCGTCAACTCAAAGCAACTTGTGTAGACTTATGATGTGTTGCATGAGTTTCAAATTAATGCATTTGTAACATGATGTAACCATGTTGAACTCAGATAATGAAATAGCGGCGACAATATACGCGTTTTGTATTGAGTTGGCGAATCAACAACGAGTTAGGTTGTTCTTTTCAGCTCAACGCAGCACTTCCATGTGTATAAGTTATGAGTTGAATCGATTACAATAAAATATAGTGTTGTATTGCTTTCAAATTAACGCAACTCATCTACATTGTTTCAGAGGTGCTTTGTGTTGAGTTGATTGAACATATGAAGTTGGTTATAAGACGCGTCGAGTTGAGTTTAAGACAATACAACGCGCTGTGTTGTTTCTGCATCAACTCAACGCAACGCACTTCTGAGACGATATAGACATGTTACGTTGACTTCACCAATGAACAACTAATTGTATTGTTCTTTTCAACTTAAAGCAACATGTCTACTTTATTTTAAAAGTGAATTGACTTTAGTTGACCAAAGAACAACAGTTTCAAAATTATCGGATATATTTAACGAGCCAAAAAAATCACCAACTGGTCTGAAAAAGTATTTTGACGATAATTTATCAAAATATAAAAAATTCGTGACAACAAAAAGTAATTAAAAGATAATATTCAAATGCATTCTTTCTTTTTTTTTTTGTCGAATAAATTTATCCTTTTTTAAATATTTTTCCATTTTTGATCTTCAAAAAGAAAAACCTCGAACATTCATATTGTCTGATAAGTGTATGACCGTTTACATATTATGTGAAAAAATGGTGTTATTCTGTTCAACTCAATGTATCACGTTTAATGCGTGTAAGTTATGAATCGAATTGATTATTTCATAACACAACAGGTTACATAAGTTCCAACGCAAGTCAACGTGTTTGTAACATATAACCGTGTTCACTTCAGTTTACAAAAGAACAAGCTGTGTTGTCATTTTTAACTCAACTCAGTTAAAAGCAATACAGTGCGCTGTGTTGTTTCTACATGAAATCAACGCAACGTACTTCTGAAATAATGTAGACGTGCTATGTTGAGTTAATAAATAAATAACGAGTTATGTTGTTCTTTCCTGCTGAACGCATCTATGCGTTGAATGAAATCGATTATAGTACAATACAACGCCTCGTATAAGTTCCAACTAAACTCAACATGTTTGTAACCTAAATAAGCGTGTTGAGTTAACGAAGGAATAACGATAATGTAGGCAACTACGCATGTCGTGTCAGTTTGATAAATTAACAAAGAGTTGTGTTGTTCTGTTCAACTAAACTCAACATGTTTCATGTATGCGAGTTATACAACACAACGCGTTGCATAAGTTATACTTTATTTGACTTGATTAGCCGATGACAAAAGGAACAAAAACAAACAAAAAACAAGAACATTTTATGATTTATTAGGTCCTGAAGGAATCTAAGGTTAATGTTTTGTTCTGAAAATCGAATAGATGGTTTGTTGAATGAACTACTTTTCAATTAAACAACATATATGTCAGGAGTTTAAGAAATAATATTATGTAAACACTAAACAGTTATGTCGATGTGTTTGCACATAGTAATGCGCCTGTTTTGCGTGATTCACGTAAATATATCACGCTTGAGTGTTATGTTTGTAGTTTTGCATGAGCTACTTCTTAAATGAATAACTATGTTAGTCATTTAAAGATTATACATGTTGAAAGTTATGTCGATATTTTCACGTAACTAACTTCTCTTTGTTGTGTGTGAGTGTGTATAAAAATATTACGCACAAGTATGAGTTACGTTAATAGTTTTGCATAACCTACTTCTGAAATGAATAACAGTGTCTATCATGTAAGGTTCTGAAATACATGTTGAAAGTTATGTCGATATATTCACGTAACAAATATCTTTTTGTTGCATGTTTGAGTATACCTGAGTGAAAATTTCACGCCCAAGTATGAGTTATGTTAATAGTTTTGTATAACCCATTTCTCATTTGAATGAAGTACATGTTGAAAGTTATGTACGAATAAATATTAACGTACATAATTTGCTTTGGAAGGTGTGAAATAATTGAGCATAGGTTCTGTACTAACCCAAAGGTTAACTAATCAATTGCATTACTAGCGAATGGTTACATAGCTAAAAATATCATACACATTGAGAAATTCGTTAATAGATTCGTCTGGAAGGCGGCGATGTTGGTAAACATATCACGTAAAGAAGCTCGACGTTATGTTAATTATTAATGATTTGCATAACCGATTTTCCACGTGACCGCGAAAAAGCTTTCGCAGATTTATTACGAAGATGCGTCTTGCTGAGTATTACATAAATATTCAAATACGTATTAAGCTGCGATGGAATATAATTTGGTAAATTTTCCACCATTATGAATTATGAAACTAATCATGAGTAGCATAGGGTTATCTTAAATTCCATTCGTTGAGCGAATTAAATTTTTCGATATAGGTGATTCGAAATACTCGCGTATATAGGTGGGAGTTGACAACTGATCGAGCTAATTCTACGATATATCTTAATCCATGGCAAGCTTCCGTCAAAAGAATACCGACGCTGCGCTGGCGGAAATAAGGGGAGGAGTGAAATTTTAATTAACTACCTTTGTCACGGCGAAGCAGATGGAATAATCATAAATACGCTTTAAATTAACCTTTGAAGTTGTTTACCGTAAAATAAACAAACGCTGTTGCGACTACGAAACGATGCCGTATAAAAAGTTCTTTTAATAAAGGAGAATGGAGCTCGCAAGGGTGAAGGATGAAAGACACGTTTGGCATTTCGTAACGTAAATACTTATTAATAAGGATGAAATTACCGACTATTAGAATATACATTATTATTTACTCTTTTGAAAAAGGGAATTCTAAACTTTTGATGGAATCTGGTTTAACGTTGGTGTGCAGAATAACTGATGCTTTATACTTTATATGACAGTTGCGGCGGCTATACCAAAATATTCGGCGTTAATAAGAAACGCCGATGATGGCTGTAAAAAAGACATCCTAAAGAGAAGTCGAAATTAACGAGCTTTAAAAATACACGAAAGTATCGGTTCGAAGAAAGGCGCGAATTACGTTAGCGTGTGTAATCAGACGAGATGGAATTATTGAGGAGAAACGATACGCGTTACTGAGTTTAAATTATGTATCGAGCTGGAAGCGAAATACGACGTATAATTATCGTGCACTCGAGCAAATTGCCATCGAAATTGGAATAAATCTTGTCGAAAATGTATATTCGTTTAATTGATTTAGCATTTCGTCGTGATATAATTATAGCGTACGTATGTTCGTATGTCACGTATATACATAAGGACTACAATCATTATCGAAGCCATCGGTACCTGAGAAATTAGAGGAAAAAGCGAGATTTGCGAGTACGTATTTGGAAAGGTTACATGCGATGTAAAAGGTAACGGAGCTGTATTGATTGGCCGTTGTGGCGCGTCACATTGTGTATTTATTCTTTTTGGCTGCGTGTATTACATAGGCAACGGTGTAGGTATAGAGCGTGCGGTCATGTAACTAATTAGCGAGGACGTTTATCGCGCACTTAATGATTTGACGCCGTTATGAGTTGTGTATGGAACGTGTAAAATGGGTTAAAATTTCGCGGCGCGTAACCGCAATGAAGGCCGGGTTTCGTGTCGCGTTATTAATATGCAGGATATAGGAGATGGCGAACGGATAATAATGCATTTTGTATTTTGCACAGGAAACTGCTTCAAGCTCATCGTTCGATACAAGCGACCGTAACTATTTTAGAAAATATGCATTTAATATTGGAAAAAACGCCGCGCGACGATATACGCCGAGAGGTGTTACCAGTCTTATACAAAGCGTTCGAAGGCAATTCCATTCAAATTCAGGTAAAAATATTTATCGGTTTTCTTTTTATGTTGGCGCCTTATTTTCTTCTCGTTTAGCGCTGAAGGTATTGAAAATACATCGTACCTGCGATATAGTCGGCACGTGCAAAGGCTACAGAGTTGTTGGCTTTTATTCCCGTCTCAGCAACAAGTTGATAATGAATTATTCCGTCTTCCAGCGACAATTACATGTGCTTAGAAGGGATGAATGTATAGGGGTGTGTGGTTCTTTTTTACTCCGCAGGGCAGAATATGGCTTTTAGCACGCGAATGCTGGGGAAATGTACGCGTGCTGAAATGACGAGTTCGTGAACTCTTATTTCGGTCGCAATTAATGCGATGAACGGTAACGATGTTTGGACTATATTCGTGTTTTATTGTTGAACATCCACTCAAATTCAACGATGACAACGTTTTAATCATAATTGAGCTTTTAATATTTGACCGGGGCGTGTTTCGATGGATATCTAATTAATTAGGAATGTTTGAATGTTTTATAATTCGAAAACGATGGATGAATAGGTGAGTTAAATGCGTACCGTATGTCTTGTAATTGTTTGGCTGGAGTAATTTGAATCATTAAGTAGAAAAATGGATCTCATTTTTGGGCTTAATTTGTTCTCAAAAGGAAGACTATCCAGACAATTAATTTTATTCAACGATAATATTTTCGTTTGTGAATGATTTAGGAATAGAATTTTTAAAATAAGTGAAAACGTTAGGAAAAGAGATTTTTTGTTTGTAACTCGAACAATGAAATTAAATGCTTTAGCTGAGTATTTTTTTTATTTATTTTTTTTTTTTGTTGAAAATGATAGAATAATAGAATGAATGAATAAGATATAATATTTATTTAATTTATATTTCAAATTTAATTTTTAATTTGAAAAGATTAATTAATATTAAAAGACAAAATAGCTATTACAGCCTAATTGATTTGAGAAGGAAAGGTCGGGGTGGGTAGGTGGGATCTTCAAATCTTTGTGTTTCAGGCTATTTGTAATCATCTGGCAAGTATCCAACTTTTTGGTACATATTTTTCCCCTACGCATAGCGCCGGCGTGTTTTCATAAAATTTGCTCAAAATTTGGTGATAGACTCTTCTTGAAAATGCGCAAAAGTATTTTTTTTTAATTTTTTCGATAAATTTTAAAATAACGCATCACTCAAATTTTGAGTGAAGCTGGAGAAGGGGCAAACGGCTCAAATTTTTTGTTTTTGATCTCATGTGAAAAAGTGAGTCTTGAATACCAACATATACAAATTTCAGCCTCCTAAGTGCATTTGGCCAGGAGTTAAAGCAAAAATAGCTGTTTGAGGAAGTTTTTAGTCTTGAAATTGTTTTAATCTCCCATATCTCTGCACCAAATCGACCTGGAATTGTCAAACTTCGTATGCGGAGTTAGTTGGGAACCAAAATATGAACCCTCGAATTTGGATCAAAATGGATCCAAAATGGCGAATGGGCGAAATTTGAGGAATGCTTGAAGAGTCTCGAATAGCTCAGATTTGATAAATATGAACTCATGTGAGAATTATGCTGTATACCAATTTCAGCTTTATAAGTGATTTTGAAAGGGCGACGGATGGGTGTTGTCCTCAAAATGTGTTGCTGTGAACGAAAAGTCGAAAATGTTCAGTTATGATATCTGATTATGAAGTGAGCGCAGTTGACTAAGATATTTCAATTTTAGTCTCCTAAATGAATATGGAGGGGGAGTTACGACTTTTGGAGGGGAAATTGCATTAATTAATTTCATAATTTTCGCATATCTTCTCATTAAATTGATTTAGATGGGCTTAACTTTGTATATGGAGTTAATTGGGTCACATAATTTCACCCTTTGAATTTGAGTTTAAATTAATGAAAAATGGCTCGAAAATGGTGAATGGTCAAAATTTGAACCTAGTTTGAGAATTCTGAAATAGCTAATACCTGAAAAAACGAACTTTTGTACTCTATTTCTTGTGGAAAAATATCGTTATATGTTTTGAATTAAACTTTTGTGTGTTTTTGGGACGGATAAGGTGGGGGTTTTCAACTTAGTAACAGATGTGGTCTTTTTTTTATTCATTTGTTTTATCTCTCTATATATTAAAATCAAAATGAAATCGGTTTTGAGATGCGCGCGCATCCTTATTTTGAATAGCAGGTATAAAAGGTAAAGGATAGCACATATACAAAGGAAAAAAGGTTGTAAATTTTAATAAAAGCCTTGTACATGCACAAGGGTAAGTCATAAAAATTGTTTTGAGTAGCAGGTATAAAAAGTATAAAGGTTAGCAGGTATACAAAAGAAAAAAAAATATGATAAACCTCAATAAAAGCTTTGTACATAAGCAAAAGTAAGGCTAAAGTTATAAATTTGTTTAAAATTGCAGGTGTACAAAGGTATGAAGGCGGAGCGCATCCTGAAAGAAAGAAATTTTGGTGGGGGTAACAAATAGAAATAAATTGGGTTGTGCAGTTTGTAATGTAGCAGTACTTGTATGATAAAATAACTTTTTTTCCTCATTTAATTTTTATTACGAGCCCCGAAGGGGCGAGGAGTTACTAGTTCTTTTGATAATAAATTACTTTATTGTTCAGATACAAAGAAACCCCTAATTGTCTAGGACTTTTTTCGAGACGAAATATCAAATGTTTAAGATTTTTTTTATATCTTTAGCAATTTATCGTTTTCTTATTTATTTTAGAGTGCTGCTTTAACTGCAGTAACGAACGTAGCTCATCATTTGGAGGAAGCAGCGATTAGGCGAATAGTATTGCCTAAAATGAAGAATGTATACGATTGCAACAGCAACGACGTCCGAGTGCTTGGAAATATTTTAAATTGTATCGAAAAAGTATTGGATAGATTGGACAAACAGCAAATCTTAGAGGAAGTACTGCCATTAATATGGGATTTTAAGATTTACGATTCCGACATGATAATCAAAGTTATTCGTGAGTATGGTCTATTTAATGTTAATTTAATCCATGAGTGGCAACTTATATGGTACTTCCACACTCTAGCAAGACCCCGAAATCGTGTGAGTGTTGTTAAGCAACACTCCAAGTATTGCTGATAAGAGCAACACCCCCTCCTAATCGTACTCTTGTGCTAGGATTTCAGTGGACCCAAAATTTCAGCTACAATTGGCTATTTGACAAAGAGCAATAATTTTTAAAAATTTTGAAATTAGCAGCTGTTGATTTTTATGTCACAAAAATATATAATTACGAAATAATAAATGAAAGAAACAGTATGTCGTTTACCAGATTATTCTTCGTTTTTCGGAGAATTTTATGAGGAGCGGAGAATATTCGGAGAATAGCTTTTACCGGAGAATTTTAGGAGAATCTCACTTTTTTTACAATTTTTTAATTTTTTTTTTCGGATAATTGCACTTTTTCGGATTTTTGTAGTTTTTTTTTAGAAATTTTTGGCTGAAATGAATTTTGAATCGAACTATCACAATTAATTTATAACATTATAAAATTTTATCCAAAAATATGCAAAAAAATGAAAAAATTTTTAAAAAACTGATTTAGGTATTCGTGTCCAAATATTTTTCATTAATTGCTAATTAAGTTTAATTGTTACTTTATTTGTTTTACAAATGGTAGAAAGTAGAATAATCATATCAAACAAATCCAAAATTTTTTTTAGTTATTTCATTTTGTTTTTATTTTTGTGATTTGTGGTTCATATTATGAAATAGATAATGATCTTTAATTTTTTTTATTTTACTCGGGATTTACGCTTGTTCGTGCTTCATTATATTATCGGAGAATTGCGTAATTTTCAAAAAATATTTTGGAGAATTCTCCGATTTGAAAACGGCAACACTGGAAAGAAATGAAAATAAAAAATTCTCACATAATGTGGAAATCTAATGATATGATTAGGGTTGGGTCGTTCATGAACGTGTTCACGTTCAGTTCATTTTGAAAATAAAATTATGACATTCAGTTCACGTTCACGTTCATACTAAAAATTTGTTCGTTCAGTTCACGTTCATTTAATCAGTTCAAGTTCGCATTCGCAGTTATTTTTTGTTCATGTTCAGTTCAGTCCGTGGCAAAAGTGTTCACGTTCAGTTCATTTTGAAAATAAAATTATGACGTTCAGTTCACGTTCACGTTCATACTAAAAATTTGTTCGTTCAGTTCACGTTCATTTAATCAGTTCCAAGTTCGCATTCGCAGTTATTTTTTTTTCATGTTCAGTTCAGTCCGTGGCAAAAGATTTTTATTACGTTCACAAAAAAAAAAAAAAAAAAAAAAAAAAACGTAACAACTTTGGCTTTTAATGTTTTTATATATTATGTTCATTTTTGATGGAAAATGATCAAATCTCGTTCAGTTCAGTTCACGTTCATTTTGGTGGAAAAGTTCGCGAACGTGAACGGTTTTCGTTCGGTTCAAAAGTGAACGAGGTCATCCGTGTATATGATTGAGATCAAAAATAATGATCAGGACCAAATTTAGGAGTGGAGAAGGGGGCCACAGGCTTGTACATTCACAACAAAAGCGTATTCACAGAAAGTTGAAAACAATTTTACCACAGCATAATATATGAAATTTACATCACTCTAAAGTGAAATTTAATTTTTTTCCTTAATTAGGAATTATTCAATATCGAAATTGTTTTGAATATTTTTTCCCATAGGATGGCAACATGATTTCCTTTAGTTCTTAATTCATTTTTCAAATTTTTAATTTATTGAAAATAAATTTCCAACTTGAACAGAGAGTGAGGGTAGTCGATACCTTTCTGCACTTCGCACTATGGTAATGTTGACAATACTTGATATGAGCCGCAGTTGGTAAAAATATACGCTGCCACGCATGATAGACAATTCCCATCAGACTATTATTACCTGCCTAGTACGAAATACAATTTAATTTATATTCATGATAAACATTCGATGATCTTTCCCATTAGGTATTTACCGCATACTACTAAGCGACAAGAAGTACGGATTAACTGTAAATATAATCGCTACCAATGTGATGCCATCTTTAGTGCCCCATACCGTTTGTCCTGCGTTGAATTTGGAATCTTTCACGCTGTTATTGGAAATTCTGCAAGAAATGCTGGATATAATCGATCGGTACAATTACATCTAGTTGGTGGTTAAAATAAAGCAATACGTGAAGTTTTAACATCTCGGTGATTTTCAGAAACCAACGCAATAAATTGAAACTAGATTCGATCACATTACCAAGCCCAGAACGTCACAGGCCGCTTAGACATCTCTATAGTTCGGATAACATGCACGTGCCGCCGTTTAATATTCCAAATCTGCGTGTAGAACAGCGTAAAACCTCCAGCGCCGAAGACATGGCTAGAAAAAATTCCACCGGTTCTGGTAATATCCGAGAGTGAATTCGATTACGTTTGTAGATGCTTACGGAAGCGTATTATTTGATTAATCGACGAATTTACGATTCGTAGGTTCTTGGTGGTTTGGCGGTTCGCCGGTATCTTCGGATAGTAACTTTTTACGCGTTATTAATGCATTTCCAAATCGACGATTGTCTGATAATACGTTAATGGCGCCTAAAATACGTATCGCGCCTTCGTGCGCATCTTCGCCCGGAGGTACCCCCGGTGGTAGTACCGGAGGGCTTCCGATTCGTCGTCATTCGAGTATCGGACCACAGGAGCGTAGGGGATCTACCATAAATTTATCTCCGCCTACAGTAAGTTGATTAGTTTTATGGAAAGACGATATAAATTTTTATGAAAAGACACACCTGTATACACATTCACGACACGCACAAAAGTACTTATACTTTTATTGGGTAAGAAAAGTGCCTAAGGTGTTGATGCTTGTAAATTTCGAAGCGCGTAATTACTCGAGTATAACGTATAAAGGAACCCATACCATGTAGTTTACGCCGGCTGTATAAGTTGTTCGTTGAAAATAATGCGCCTCTTTTGCTATACATTGTGTGAAATATGGTTCACACGTTAAGCCTGTATACTTGTTTGCGCGTTTACGCATTGATAATATTGAATATAGTTTTGGCCGAATGCTGTTATCATATTAGTTGGTGTTTTCCGATGAATGCGTAAACGATTGAACATACGTTGATAGGATACAGCAGTCTAAATTAGAAACGATATTCGGCGATTTTAAATGGATTTTTGGGTTTTACCGTATCGTAACGACCAGTATCCATGACTATTGGTATTACGACCATATATTATATCATTACGCGTATTTTATCATTTTAATATACCACCTATACATATTGTTTATCGTATTTTCATCGGCACTAAAATACCACAATCATTACACCGCATATGTAATTTCAATGATCGACGCTATCGCACAAATCACCGTTTGATTTATTTGCAATTGTTCTTTTTCGAAGAGTTATATAAAGACAGAGTACAAATAGAGGGATAAATTGAATTGAGAAAATGTCCTCGATTTTTACTCGTATTTGAAGATTGCATTATTTAGCGTTGTGAAAGTCACATAAACCTTGAATACGTTTGGCAATTTAAAGAAAATAAAACTAGCGAATTTAACATGAACCTGACTCGGTTTTAATTTCACGTTCATAAAATCCATACCCCACTATACAAAGTTATGGTTTGTTTGTTTTCTTTTCTGTTGTTGTTGTTGTTTTTTTTTTCTTTATGTGTATTAAATGATAAAATGAAATTTTTAAAAGACCGAAAGTAAACATAATTACCTATATAAAACGAAACTAGCGCATTAATTTATTGTGTTTACTAAAAAATGTTATTTCTGACGCAGGGTTTACGACACTACAAAACAGGCAGCCGAGATGGCTCCACATTATCCGTTCCTTCGGCATGTGTAAGTTCAAAACCCAAACTAAAAATATTGCACTCTAAAAACGACGACATGAATGTACACAGTGCTGTTTGTACGCATTTATAAATGTTTTTTCTGAGTTTCGTATCTTTCTGCTGATTTTAGCTGGTCATACATGAGCAGTTTTAGTCGCAAGTATTACGTTTTTGTAGGCAGTGTATTGTAGGGACTGTAGTGAAAATATGATCGATCAGTTGAGGTAGGTTAGAACGTAATTCAATTATTATTTCGTAATTTAGTCTAAGGAGGCACGGGGGTAAGAGTTTTTTTTTCTGCGTATGTTTATATAGTATACATAGCATACTAATAAAGTAAGAAATTTTCAAGGAGTGATAAAAAATGAAAAATCAAAAGTATAGCTAAATGGCATTAATTTTAATATTTATTTATATTTCTTAATTTTTCTGATCGTTGTATTACATCGTTTAAACGCTTTTTTTTTGCAAGTTGTTTTTTTACACTTTTTTTGAAGGATAGTGCGGAGTCTTGTAGCGAGGGAGGGGGGAGGGGAAGATTCATGCGATATCACCAGATATGTGTACATAGCTATGGTCTATTTCAGTTTTCATTAGAAAACATTAAGGTCAATAAATTGAGATAAAAACTATCCTTTCTTTTAAGTTGGACTAAATACAGATAGTTACCAAATTTGATCAAGATCGGTTCAGTAGTTTCGGAGTTTATCCAGGACTTACATCGTGACACGAGATTTTTAATACCATGCGCACAATTAATTCTTTACACTTACACATCAACGCGAAAATCCGCAAAACTCGTTTCATATGATTTAGATATTAATATTAAAAGTATATACTGTCTGTCAAATATAGCTTGAGACTTTTTGACAGCGCAAAGTTAGGCAAAAAGCGTGACAATTTTCACGATTTCATTACTTCCCAAAATGTGTTCAAATTGAAAATGCTGGCCAAATAGTCGAAACACTAAAGCACAAAAAAGTATGGTAAATGCGTTTCCAGTGAAATTCGATGAGCTGATACGTAATAACACATTTATCTATTTTGTAATACAATCCACATTTTGAGTAACCGCGCATGAATTGTTGCCTAACTTTGCGCTGTCAAAAAGTCTCAAGCCATATTTGACAGACAGTAGAATTGTCTTTAATTCCAATTTCTTATAAAATTATACTTTTATAAAACTTATTAGAAGTATAAATAAACCTTCGACCATATACTATGGACTGCTAATTCAAATGGTAGAAACTGAATCCAACAACAACAGTAGTTAGATGCGCTGACGCATGCGTAGTTTCACTGAAATAATTATTAATATGCTTTCTTTAATGTAATTTTAATTATTGAGTATTATTAATGAAATTAACTCAGTAGTTTGATGTTGATTTAACATTCTAATCATTGAAAATTTCGATGCGTTTTCATTTTCATTCCTGAAATATCACTACGCATGCGCGAGTGCATCTACGATGTTGTTATTGTTTGCTTCACTTTGGTGTTCGTTTCTGTACGACCATTAGCAGTCCATAGTATATGGTCGAAGAAATAAACCCACAGTTTCAAGTTTAAACGTTATTTCAGAATTATATAATTATAAATAAATTCTTGACAATTTTTGCGCTGGTGTGTAATGAATGAATTACGCAAACGGTATATACAGACAGATATAAAAATACTAACAACATATAAGGAAGTCAGAGCTCCCTCAAGGAATTTGCCCCCTCTCTCGCCCGAAATAACAAGCTGGCTACTGGCCAGCTTTGTAGTAGATGGAATGAAATGGTTGGAAAATGATTAAAACATTGTCGTAATGAAATAATTTTCAAGGTTATTTGCAAAAAAATATGAAGAAATGAATAATTTTTTTCACCATTTTTTCCACTTCTTCACAATATTTTTCTATATCTGTCTGCTCCACTGCCATCAATTTCTTATTAATAATATGTACTGCATTATATATTCTGTAGTTTGGCGCAAACAGCATATCTCTATCTTTTCTGAATGATGAAATAAAAATTTTTAAATTGGTTTATTAACGTAGAAAGAATACTTTTTCAAGTTTTATACCTCGGCCCCTTCAACTAATGAATAGGCAAAACATTATACATGAATGTCATAAGAGTTGCCCAGCATATAATATGCAGGCGATCTGATTGAGGTAATGGTAATACACTCTATATATTGTTTACTCGATTTCTTAGCACGCGTAAATAAAATACACAGTATAAAATTTGGTGAGAGACTTTTCATGTAATTACCAGAAATAACTTGTTTTGGATATGCAATTTATTTTAAAATGGCAATTCCCTCAAAATTTGAGGGTGGTTGAAAAGACCTTCAAAAGCTTAAAAATGTTTATCTCAATGTCATGTAATTGAGTAAAATAAAAACACCAACATTCTTAAATCTCAGCCTGAATTTGAAAGGGAATAAGAGAAGAAAAAAAAGTATTTTTGAGGAGGATTTGCATCATGAAATTTCTTGAATGTTTCATCTCTTTTATCAAATAGACATAGGAGAAAAAAGAGAAAAATCTCTACTTCTCAAATCGCTTTAATAGCTAGCGCTTTCGGGCATCAAGTGTTCTTCTTCAGGCTTATTTTGCTACTGATTGATGATTTGTTTTGTATCACTTTCTGATCACCTGATAGTCACAAACCATATTATAGACTCAGACAACTTGAACCTCTTACAAAAAGTAGGAAAACCCTCCCAATCAAATATCAGAGAAGCAATAGCCATGAAGAAACACAAAAACAATTTACTAAACACCGACCCAAGTTCCCTAGATAACATCCTAAATTTATTCATGAAATAAATCCCTCTTTTCATTCCACCTCACCCATCCACAACCACACCCTCTCCCCACCACACCCTTTTAACCTAGTCTTTAGTTCACCATGACTTGTGTATCAGTAGCAAAATAAGCCTGAAGAAGGACGCTTGGTGTCCGAAAGCGCTAGCTATTAAAGTGTTTTGAGAAGTAGAGATTTTTCTTTCTCTTTTCTTTTTTCTTACTTAGAAAACTTCTCGACCCGAAAGTTATTTTTCTTAGACATAGGAGGTTCAGACTTGGTTAATTGCAAAGTAAGACATGACCTCTTGGATTTTGGGTTAAAATGGATCCAAAATAGCTGGTATTTAAAATTTGAAAAAGCCTTAAGAAGTCTCAAAAATTTCAAACCCGATGAAAATGGGCCTACACGATTACTATAGATGAGAAGTACGTTATATTCCAATCTACATTCGCAGTTGATGTTTGAACGATGGTAAGGTTGAAATGTGATAGAGGTGAACAAAAAGTCAAACGTTTTCAATTATGATTTTATAAGACAAATGTTCAACTTTAGCGTCCCAAGTGTGTTTGACATGGAATTAGAGAGGATTTTCAAGCCTTCATTCCTAAAGTTTTTTTTTTAATCGAAATTTTCGAACGTGAGGAGAGGAAATGGACGTAAAAGCTTGGAATTTTTTAAGCTTATGATTGAAGTTATTTTTGACCTCGAAAGAAATGAATATGTCCACCAAAGAAAGAGAAAAATTTTTTTTTTATCTAGGTGTACTGATTTCCCCTATACTGCTATCCGCGAACCTCTGCTTCCGTCCCAAACTTTACCCAATTTTTTTTTTAGGAGAATGAAAACCTTTCGACATCAGGGTTTATGGCTTCAAGGGTTTCAACTTATTGTTTAGGTAATCGGTACCGTTGACCCTTGTTTATTTTTGCAGAATGGCTGTATTGCCAAATAGTGCTCTTAATATGTATTAAGTAATCTTGGTTTGTATTCAAACTTTAAAGTTTAATCAAGTGTTTACCCAATTTTTTTTTAGGAGAATGAAAACCTTTCGACATCAGGTTTATGGCTTCAAGGGTTTCACCTTATTGTTTAGGTAATCGGTACCGTTGACCCTTGTTTACTTTTGCAGAATGGCTGTATTGCCAAATGGTGCTCTTAATATGTATTACGTAATCTTGGTTTGTATTCAAACTTTAAAGTTTAATCAAGTGTTGTTTTTTTTTTTTTATTCAATTGTAACCCTTCTTCAACTCATTTCTCAAAAAAATTTCTTCGTTTACTCATTATCGATTTTTGATTAATCCATCATATTGTAATGTACTATATGGGAAGATACTGTAGCAATAATGTTTTGATACAAGTCGAGTACAATTAATTATCCCATATGTGTTTAAGTGTGATGCTTTAAATAAAATTGTTATATTTGTATTCATGGTATTTTAATACTATTTCTTCTGTTTATATTCTTTGTGATCTTTCATCTTGCTTTTTTGTTTTATGTAAGAGATGAGAATGAATCCATCTTAAAAAAAATCATTGTGTTTTGCAGCATGCGATGTGTTGTGTAAAAATGCAAGTGTGGGTTATTTTAATGGCTTACTATTATTTTTGTTTTTCTTGACTGTTTTCAGCGTTTTACTAGTAAGAAAATTCTAGGTAGGAAAAAGATACAGGTATTCATAAATATAAATTCATTGTTTAAGAGAATAGTCAGTTTAGATAGCTAGGTAGGTAATTTATAGCATTATGTAAGCGTTTATTTTTTGAGACTAAAACAATTCATGTATGATCAGCTTATTTTAATGTTCTGCTTTCGAATAAACCTATGCCATTTCTGTCACTTGCCATGCTTTATATTATGTTGTTTGTGGAAAGTTCTACATTTTTGATACCTAATTTTATTGCGATATTTCGCTTTTGTGATATGCATCGATGTTTGACTCGATGAAAAATAATAGGTATACTTCTATTTTCGATACCGGTCGATGGCGCGAATGGCGTGATCGAGGAAACCTTCTTACCAAAAATGATTTCAAATGAGTGCAAAATAACCTATAGCTTTTCCTTTACGCGTAGCTTCAATGCATAGCGGAAAATACAAATACGGGTGTGCCATGCATTGGGCGCTATTATATAAAAACGACGTGTATATGTTCTATGCATGATGCTTATAGTTATTGTTCTGTGGTGTTTTTGAAATTACCTATAAGAAAAAGGTGTTATTGTGTTAATGATAGATTAGAATAGCATCCGCGATCGTTAGTAAAGATGGATATTGATTATTTGATAATTTAATGTTACGATACCTATATCGATGAAAATATAATTCTTGACGAACTGAAAGGAGAATGTGGCTTTCATATAATTCGATATAATTATATATTTTTTATGAATTATCAATTCCCCAGGTTGTAAACTTCGCTTTATTTATTATCTCATCAGTCGATACGGTGAGATCTAATTAATATTTATTCGTGAAGTAAGTAAAATAATATTCACATCACAATACCCAACATCAATAGGTATACAATAGTTGTGGTAACGGGTCCGCTTTGTGATTGGTTATACGTCATGCGTGTAGCGACCAATCATAAGGCTAGAATGTGATAAAATGTAGGTAATTTCATTTATATCAATTCTACCTTGCTAAATAACGCATACATCCAAACCTTCACACATTAGAGCACCCTGCTGAACGAACGGTCAGAATCATCGATTCTAATGTCTTATCAGTGCACAAATTGTACCCCTACTGCAACAACATCACATCTCAAAAAAAAAATCCTTGACTGTAAAAACACCACATCTCAAAAAACTACTAAAAATAATTTGCGTTGCGAAAATCTGCCTTTACCATTGGAAAGAACGTGAAAAATCAGTAAAGATCAATGAAAAAAAAATGAATTTGAATTCGTATTTCGTTATTTGCAAAGCAAATAAAAAGCTATTTTCTTGAGTTTCGGTTATGTGATGTATTTTGAGATGTGGTGTTGTTGCAGTAGTGGTGCGATATGCTATAGTACCACACATTACACGATTGTATTTCACTATATTTTTTCTTAAAATGATCTGAATTCAGATTGAAAAGTGAGAAAATATAATGCATAGATTATTATTCTATCTGTTATCCTCTTATCAAAAAATGAATATTGTCTCCAACATTAATTAAAAGTTATTGTAAACAGTTTGAAAATGATTCTTAGAAATTTAAAAATTATTTTTTATAATTACAAATAGCCATTCAAGACTTGACCAATTCCATGCTTTTGATGATTCGATGACCAATTAATATCAAAAATTAGCTTGATAACATTTTATCCAGGGCTGTAATAACGGTAACGAAACGTAATGGAATAACGGAACGTAACGGCCAATTTATTAATTTCAGTAACAGAACGGAACGAAATTTTTGGGAACTGATTGTAACGGATCAAGTTTGTCAGTGTTCCGTTATTTTACATTGTTTTCATTTTTTGAAATTTGAATGCTGACAAAATTGTTCCTAATACCCTGCAAGTCCAGTGCAATGTGCATTTTTAATATGAAATTGAAATTTGATTGTTTGTCTATCATCAATTAAAAAAAAAAAAAGACGAAACTCAAACTCATAAACTTTATCAACTCGAACTGAAAAAGAGGTAAAGAACAGAATGGAATGTAATGGAACGTAACGTAAAGCAACCTCCAAAGTTGAAACGTAACGAAACAGGAACGTAACGGAAAGACTCAGGAAAGGATACCGGAACGGGAATGGAACGTAACACGATCCGTTATTACAGCTCTGATTTTATCTGAGTGCAATATTAAAATACTATTTCTTTACATAATATTATATTGTAGTCCGAACTTTCTTGAAGAAAATTTAAAGTAGATTAATTTCTTTATGAACCAATTAATAAGTAAGTATATAGGTACCTATTTTCATTATAACGAACTCAAACAACCTCGACCAAAAAATATTGATGAATACATATCATACATATCAAGGTTATGTCCTTTGGTAGTTTTACACAGTGTTGTAGGAACGAACATATGTCTGTTCTTGTTCCTGTTCTTGTTCCTGGAAAACCCCAGTCATTTGATCCTGTTCCTAACTCGTTCTTATTCTCAATGTTTCAACTGTTCTCGTTCCGTTCTTCGTTCTTTTAATTCTTTACAATGTTGTTCTCGTTCTGTTCTTTGTTCTTTCAAGTCTTTATGGTCTCGTTCTTGTTCGTTCTTCGTTATGTTCTCGTTCTTCAACTTTTTCTTTTGTTCTTTTTTTTTTTTGATAACGTGTTTACAGTTTATGTTGTTGTTGAAATTGAAAATTAATTAATTGAAGCTAATTAATAAAAAAATAAAAAATAAGGATTTATACGGGTATACGCAGCATTTGTCCGCTTTTAGAAGTTTTTTATCTTCTCTTTCCCCTCATGATATCTATTAATTTTGTGATAAATCATTAACTTTCAAAAGAACGAAGAACAACTGGACTGCATTACGCAACAATGTTCTAAGTGAAATGAGGCGCCATAGACTTGTTGATCGATCTTATTTTTGTTTTTAATGAGAAAAACTGGTAATGAATAAAATCATTCATGATATTTAAATAATTTCAAAGACAAACAAGCAAAATTTGTTCAGTTTGATTGACTGGCTTTGTTATAATTTACATTACATCAGAAACTTGATGTAGTTGAAGTTTATGGCGCCTCATTTCACTTAGAACATTGTTGCGTAATGCAGTCCAACTCGAAATTACATCCGTTCTTGTTTTTGTTCTCGTTCCTCAGCATTTTACATTAATTGGTTCTCGTTTCGTTCTTTGATCTTTCAGTTTGAAAATATTCTGTTCTCGTTCTGTTCTTTGTTCTTCATACATATCAGTTTTATGTTCTCGTTCTTGGTTCTGTTCCTCAGCAACAATGAAAATTCTCTGTTCTTGTTGTTCTTCGTTCTCGTTCTTGGGTTTGTTCCTACAACATTGGTCTTTATGTAGCAGTCGTGTGTTCATGTGAGAACGATATTTCCCCTCCTTTCAAATCGGAGGTGCTCTAATGTGTGAGGGTTAGGATGTATGCCTAAATAACGTCGTTCAGTTTTTAGCGAACGACTGAAATGTGTTTTGGATTTGAATTATCAGCTGATTCGTATTTTTATTTTACATGTAAGTTGAGGTAATTTACTACTTCCCGACTTGCTGATTGGTTGTTATACGCTTGACGTACGACAATCATAAAGCGCACCAGTTACCGTAATTATTCTATACCGCATTTCCAGAATCTTCATTCACTTGATTGTTTATTACTTGGCCTTTACCCTACTTTTTTTATGAAGATTTATTTATTTGCTCTTCTATTTTTTTCAACGTATACTGTAAAGTGTATGCGTGTTGATACCGTCATATAATTTATGTTATATTTTTCACTTGGGTGGCCTGAAATTTGTCATATTTTGAAAAGTGTAACGAACTAACGATGAAGGAAAAATAGTGGCCAGAAGTCCTTCTATAAAACTTAAAAAAATTCAGCCTCAAAGTTAATAGAAACACGTTTTAAAATAAGATCAGTTTTTAACATTTAGAAAATTGGAAGCAATATGTTTTTGGGTAGTTTGAAGTTTTTTTACATTCAAAAGCGATACTTTTTCATCTGAAGAATGAAATATTTTTCAATATTCAATTTGATACTAATTTACATAATATAAACTATTAATTTCATTTTTTTGACAAACCTGCGAAATTGGTGTATTTAAAAAAAATGAATGATTAATGAGTAATTTATGAGTCAGTTGCACAGTTTGTCTTGGATTAGAGACATAAGAGTGGACACAATGAGCTATAAATGACCAAACTGCATCCTACGAGTACTTGAACCATTCAGGTGAACCTGAACCTGAACCGCGATTATTAGGACTTGGGATACAAAATTTGGTGCTTTTTTAGAAATTTGAAAAAATTGTCAGCAAAAAATTTTTTCAGTTTTGAGACGACGAAATGTAACTTTTGAAAGAAAAAAATTTCAAACTGCCTAAAAATCAATTTTTTTTCACCATAAAACTTTTGAAAACTCATCATTTTGGTAGCCATTTGATCAACTTTTAGGGCTGATTATTGTTTCCAAGTTTTTGAACTTCATTCGGCAATTGGTTTTCCTTCGCTCTTTCAACTTTTCAAAGAAAAGAAATGAAATTGTATTTTCCCATAAAGTACTCGGAATAGATTCTGAATGAAAATCAATTTCCTTATCTGTATAACTTTGCTTAGCTACTGCAGAGACACATACACACATGGTATATACCTATAATTATCATCTTATACATTTTTACAATCATTTAGATATGAATATTAAATTCATCTATAGAAAGGAGTGTGTTATTTTCATGTTTAATAAATTACTTTATGTATGAGTGGACACGCATAATGTCGATCAAAATATTGAAGGTTGAGTTATTCGTTTCCACTCACATTAGTGAATTCATTTCCAAATATATTGCGATTCAAATGAACATACATGAGCATGTATGGTATATTGTGTACTTCTTTCGTATCATATTAATACGTAATTTTAAAAAATTAGAAAGAAATTAGAAAATTAAAAAAAAAGGCTTTATTCATTACTCATTCTGTGTATTTTATCTTTCCAGCTTGCAAGGAGCATGATAGTGAGTATTTTGGCTTCATTATGATGTATAGATTGTGTACGTGTGCGTGTGCTATTTTGTGTGTAGAATTGAACTAACCCTCGCTTACGGTATTGACAAAAATCAAGCAGATAACGAAAAAAAGCCAACCAGGTAATAAGTACATGTTTGCAAAATTTAGACCTCGAAAGTAGAGGTACATCTGCAAGAGAGTAGAGGAAAAGTTCTTCGTTTTTAGATATATTAGAGATTTATAGAAGCGAAATTAGCATTAGGCACGATCATTGTATATGGTTTTTAATATTATAGGGTGGAAGTATGCCGAATACGAGTAGCAGCTCGCCGTATTTATGGTCTGCTGGTATGAACAGATCTCGTCGACCGTCCACTTGTCTCACCGGTTCTCAAACTGGATCAGGCAACCTTCTTCATCAGCTCAGCTCCGGCATGGTGAATTTAACATTCGAATTTTAACTACCTAAGTATAGTACACAAAGATGAAAATTAACAATTTTTTTTTTCCATTTCAGCAAAACTTTTTCGGAGGCAATAAATGAATTATCAGTATCCAATCATATTCGTATTTTTCACCAATTAATGTTTCTATCATTCTATTGTTCTTTTTTTCGTAATTATTCTTTAGAATCTCTTTCATTAATTATACCTTTTTGTTGTACCCAATTGTTTTGTTACCTATATGTATATATTTTTAAAAACTTACCTACCTATCATACTTACTGTAAATTAGTATTTTTTGTTCATTTACTATTTTTGTTTTGTTTTTGTTTTTGTTTTTTGTTTTTCTATTAGTAAATTTCAATCATATTTACGTAGATGATATTAAAAAAAAAGAAATTTAATTAAATTACGAGTCTATTAATATTTGTATTTGACCTAAAGCAAATGTAGGATTTGATATGTACCTATATTAATCAAAAGTAGAAAATGAAGTTCAATTTATACTTTGAATAATATTTTGTTGTCTTCCTATGTGCACAAAATTAAAGCGCATAATCTTTCGATAATTTTTTTTTTTTTTTCGTTTTTGTTCGTTGATTACCGATATTCTTTTATGTAAAATACACGTTTATTATATTCAGAATTTACTTATTCAAATGGGCTACACTCGTTGATTCGAGTCTTGAAGACTTCTTATATTGTGACTTATAAAAGTTAATTCCAAGATCGCAGATTCTTCGAAAGTAGAATTTATTATATGATTTCATAGCTTAGTCACGATAAATTAAATAATGAATAATACTCATATGAATTTGAAAGAAATGTTTACTTACATATTTTAGCATAGGGATGTATGTGAACATTAGGTTAAATTAAAAATTACTTTTTATTTTAAATTTATAACCACATCATAAATGTTGCTAAATGATCTGAAAACATTGTTCGTGAAAAAATCACTTTTTTCATTTGTCAAAATCGATTTTTTGAAACTAAAAGTGGTTTAAATGTTTTTGTAAGGAATTCAATATTCATTAAACTAGATATTTTTTTTTTAATTTAAATTCATAGATCATAATTTGAATGTAATGGAATTTATGAAAAAAATAAGTAAGAAAAGGAATAGGATATTTATTCGTTGAATATTAACCAATCTATTGCATATATGGTATGTTCCATCAAGTCTTTGCAAAAGTTTCTTTACACAACTAAAAACTCCATACTCTGGAGATGATACATTGCCTGAAATTCTACGGGGTCACTTAACGTAAAATAACCAAATTTTCAGCATTTTAATAAAACATCAAAATTGTGAAAGATTTTCAAAAATCTGTTAGGATTGAGTTTTCAAATCCCTATGCCCACAAGAACAGCTACGCATCAAAATTTATAATAGGGAGTTGGGACCTCGATATACATATTTTCCGCACTAAAACGCTTGGTAAGTCAATCTCAAATTGTTCATATTTTTTAATTCTTTTTCGTAAACTTATTTTTCAAGACAAAAGAAGCCGGTATGGAGCAGATCTTCGATTATTCGTATATTTTTGAAACCAATTACTGGCCCTTCAAGTTTTTGAAAATGCCTACATTACAATATGTTGTTCTTTATAAACAAAGAAAGAAAAATCTAAACAACTATGCCACATTTGGGAAGCTAATAAGTTTTTAATTAGAGCTTGTTTACATTTAAACGTAATATTGTCAAAAAAATAAAAATAAATCCACATCTATTACCAAGTTCAAAATCCTCACCTTATCCTTAATTCGAAATTGTAGCAGTTTTTATTCACAAGATGTACAAACCTCCTGAGTTTTTCAAAGTTATTTGAAGTTCCTCAAGCCTAGCATTTTGGATACATTTTTGATCAACGA
The DNA here is from genome assembly GCA_009761765.1 of Phenacoccus solenopsis. Classification (NCBI taxonomy): domain Eukaryota; kingdom Metazoa; phylum Arthropoda; class Insecta; order Hemiptera; family Pseudococcidae; genus Phenacoccus; species Phenacoccus solenopsis. The sequence goes on along the minus strand of VFXL01000230.1, from coordinate 70,765 downwards.
ATTCCACCCGAAGTTCGACAATTTCAAACCGATTTGATGAAGAGAGATGGGAGCATAATCAAAACTTCTTTAAAAAGTTATTTTTGCTCTAAATCCTCTCCAATGCATTTGGTAGGCTGAAATTTAGATATGTTGGTATCCGTGACCCACTCTTTCATGTGAAATCAAAAACAAAAATTTAGAACAATTTCTTCCTTCTCCTCAATTTTATAAAATTTGAGTGAAGTGTCATTTTGAAATAAATGAAAAAAACAAAAGAAGTAGTTCAGTGGAATATCACGAAGAGTCGTTTATTGAATTTTCAACAGTTTTCATTGATACCCCGTTAGGCGTGAGAAGAAAAATGTATATTACCAAGAAATTGGATAATTGTCATATGATTACTAATGGCCTGAAACCAAAATTGAAGACATATATTAACTTTGCCTGAAATTCAATAATATGAAATTCTTCCTTCCCCCACTTCTTCAAAATCAGATTTGTGTCTGTTGTCTTGAAAGTCACGCTTTGTTTAAACTTACATCAGAAAATTGAGTTGAAAGGAACTGGAAAGTTCGATACTCGAGTTATTTCTATTAAATATTTTCCAAGAAATCACGAATTTATTGACCTAAAAATTAACAATTTTACCCACGGGGAGTGTTGATAAACAATAGTTCTAAATGTAAATATTAAGAAAATTTTGCATGTTAAAACATGTATTACTTGTTTTCGCGCTATGAATGAAACAAACCAATCACAGTTGGTCTTTGTAAAATCAGCCAATAAAAATTAATGAGGTCGCGTTTACGTCACTACAGAATCATCCAATGAAAAAATTTTAAATAAGAATGCTGAAGGAGATGACATAGTTACAAAGCTCATAAACAAATTTCTTCGATCAAAAAAAGAAAAAAATTACTTGACAAGAAATTGAAAAATCGAAGTAATTTTGTAATTTTAAAACGAAATGAGAAGAGAAATTTTTAATTCATAAGTTCCATCAATTTCGTTCCATAATCGATTATCGATGATTTGAAGAAACATTAAAATCTCATCCGCTTTCTGCTATTTACCGAAACAGTGAGATATCCATGTTGAAAGGGAAAAATGGTGAGTAATAGATGGAACGAGTTCTATATTTATTTAAATATTACGTTGATAAAATAATTTCAATATTTTAAATAACGCTTAGAGGCTAATAAGTTGAATGTAATTGTTTCTTTTATTCTTGGAACTGACAACCCGTTAATTCGCACTTACACTGATTCATAGGATAGCTCGATATTTCTCTCGATTATTGCCATTTATGTATCGATTTTCAATGGCTGTCATGGTTTCTACGTACCCGGAGTAGCACCGGTTGAATTTAAACCTGGAGACTATATTGAAGTCAAGGCCGTCAAGATGACCAGTACTCGTACCCAGCTTCCATACGATTATTACTCTCTGCCATTTTGTCAGCCGAAAAATGGAACTATTTATAAATCAGAAAATCTAGGTGAAAATCGAATAATTTTTACGGCATTCCGTAAGCTCAACATTTCAATGTTATATGTTTTGTAGGCGAAGTATTACGAGGCGATCGAATAGTCAATACACCCTATGAGGTTCGAATGGCTGAAAATGTTGCCTGCAGAGTTCTCTGTAATGGTCCCAATAAGCCCTTAATATGGTCGTTCAACCAGCAAAATATAGTTTTTAACAGAATTGCTCACGATTATTATGTTCATTTGTGAGTTGAAAATGGTCGCTAATTATACCGAGTAGAATAGACGATAAATATCTTTGCGATTTTCAGATTAGTGGATAATTTACCTTGCGCTACCAAAATCAAGAATCCGAAAACCCGTACCGTATCTTACGAACACGGTTATAAATTGGGATTTATTAAGGATGGCAAAACGTATATAAATAACCACCTGAACATTGTCCTATATTATCACAAAGTGTCCAAACAGTACGTGAAAGTTATTGCCTTAAATTTAATATGTGAATGTGTTATTCTGATGTAATTGTATTACACCACAGAGATCTATATAGAGTCGTACGTTTCGAAGTAGAAACCTACAGCGTGCTTAGGGACGACATATATTTCGAACCTAGTGGTCCAAATAACTGTCAACTACCTCCGAGGCCTGATCATCCTCAACCAGTGTTGGCCGAAAATAACGGCCCTATGAGCTTATACTTGACGTATTCGGTTACATGGTTACAATCAGATATAAGTTGGGCATCTCGTTGGGATATTTATTTGGGGATGACGGATGTAGAAATTCATTGGTTTTCCATTATCAATTCGATCGTTGTCGTATTCTTCTTAACAGGTTGGTCTTCGAGCGAAATGACATAAATTTATTGTACTTTGTGGTAATTTCATCGCATATTATTGTAGGATTGGTAGCATTAATTATTGTTAGAACGTTGAGAAAAGATATAGCTAGATATAATGCTGATGACGCTGCAGACGAAGCTATGGAGCAGTCGGGGTGGAAATTGGTACACGGTGATATCTTCAGACCTCCTAAATATCCTAGATTATTCGTCGCTACCATCGGTTCCGGCGTACAAATATTTTTAATGTCTTTAATAACCATTTGTAAGTATATTATGCGAGAATTATGTCCGAATTCATGAACACGCTGATAATACGTCTCATTCTAGTATTCGCCATGTTGGGAATGTTATCGCCGGCATCTAGAGGAGCTTTGATGACCTGCGCGATATTTTTCTACGCTGCTATGGGAGGTATTGCCGGATTCGTTTCGGCTCGTATTTATAAAACTATTCGCGGACGTAGATGGAAGAAAGCAGCTTTTTTGGTAAGCCAAAGGTTGTTCGTAGAAATGACGTACTCATGATACGTGGATGGCTAATTGGGCACGATAAAGCTTGAGAAGTAAAGCCATAGTTTACTTTCTGTGGAGCAAGAACTGTTCTACAAAACGAACTTTTTTTGTTCAAAGCGTAGCAAACTAGGTACGGCTATACATGAATAGTGAACTTTACGATAATGTTGAACAATAACTGATGTGTATGTAGAAGTGGTAACACAGGGTTATAAATAGAAATCGAGGTTCAAAAGCTCAACTTTCTATTAGCTTTTATGGAAGCACTTTGAGTTGAGACATTTGGTATTTTTATTTAAAAAAGTTTTTGAATTTTCCTGGTCTATAATTTTGTTAATTGGACTAAATTTCGCGTTTGATATTTGAAATTAAAAAAAAAAAAATTTTCAAGTCCTTTAAACATATTTTTGTACGAAATTTTCAAAATACTTATAGAAGAAAACTTCACTCTCTTTATTCTTCAGTATACTGCAATTTCTCAATCTTTGTTATCATGAATATGAAGCTGAAATGGGAGTGAGGGTGTAAAAACTGAACGGCTTCATTGCGGCAGAACAATGAGCCATATTAGCTGTTTAAGGTATTATGAGTAAACGTCTTTGGGTTAGCTTTAAATTTATAAAATTAAGCGCTCATTTTAAATATTTAATCATTTTTGCAGACTGCTGTGTTGTATCCGGGTATGGTATTCGGTACTTGCTTCATATTAAATTTCTTTATTTGGAAGAAAAGTTCCAGCGGAGCGGTACCATTTACTACCATGCTATATTTGCTTTTAATTTGGTCCTGTATATCGTTACCATTGGTGTATTTAGGATATTATATAGGCTATAAAAAACCTGCGATTCAGAATCCCGTGCGTACTAATCAAATTCCTAGACAGATTCCCGAACAGTTGTGGTATATGAATCCATTTTTCACGTACGTATCTGTCGTATTATGTGAAACAGATAGATTGCTATTGAATTTAAATTCAATGTGATTTATGATTACAGTATGCTGGTCGCTGGTCTTCTACCATTTGGAGCGGTTTTCATCGAATTATTTTTTATCTTTACGGCTATTTGGCAGAATCAGTTTTATTATTTATTCGGATTCTTGTTCCTGGTCTTTATTATACTAGTCATTTCATGCGCGCAGATCTCTATTGTTATGATATATTTTCAGTTATGCGCAGAGGTAGGTAATCGCCTGGCGTAATTTTCGTTTCAGTATTAACGCGGATAAATATGGATTATTTTTTTTATTTCAGAATTATCATTGGTGGTGGAGATCGTTACTCATATCAGGTGGCTCGGCCGTCCATATGTTCTTCTATTCGATATTTTACTTCATGACCAAATTACAAATTACTGAAGCAGTACCAACGTTACTTTATTTCGGATACACAGCTATAATGGTAGTCACGTTTTGGCTATTAACATCCACTATAGGGTTCTTTTCAGTGTACTTTTTCATCAAGAAGATCTATGCGGCGATTAAGATCGATTAAATTTTCTACTAAGTAGTTACTATGATGTTGTCGATGTTGTTTGCGCGCCTGTTTTTTGTCATTTTTTTATTTTTTATTTCCAAAAAGAAATGTCGATTCATATAGCAGTTGTTTGTTATTATTTAAGCTTGTACATAGTATATCATAATTCTCCAATGTTTGCAAGTATTTTTTTTCATATCATCACTTACATAATATAAATACATCGAAAATAAGTTGAATGTACTTTATGTATAGTCGTACAGATATATCATTTGAAAATTTGCATTTATTTTTCGTCTTTTATTCCATCTTAACGATGCTCTCGTGTACTGTAATTAATTAATTATATACGGTTTTTTTTTGTTTTTAAACTTGTGGTTTCTTCCTCGTGTAGATTTTACTTATTTAATGTTTTCCTTTTCCTAAGTTGATTTGTGTTGGATAATGTTAGTTTGAACAACATTTCTAAAATGTTGAAACACATCTTACGGCATTGCTTAGATAAGTTTTATATCAAAAGTTATATTGTTTTTAAAGTACATAAATTGTTTTTAATTATTATTTTAATTTCAGTAATGTACGCTAATGTTTTAAAAATATAAATTTTTTTTAAAGAAAAGTTAAAAATGTTCACTTCGTTTCTATTCTGAAAATTTGTTCGAGTCACGAACAAGCATGAACGGGCCCACCGAGGCATCGGTAATTATAGAGTAGACCTTGATGTACCTAGATCACTCTTCTGGATTTTCAAATTAAAAATTTTATAAATGAAATAAAAATATGTACATTGTTCATCTAAATAATAATCGTATATAGCAGATTGGTAACTGCAGAATGCCATACCAAAAAAAAAAAGTACAAAATTCGTATTAATTAATTTTTGGAATCTTCTTTCAAATCTGAAAGAATTTATAATAACTGCGAGAAAACAATATTCAATCATGTAAAATTTCTTGATCACATAATGACATTAAATAAAACTTGGCGAACAAATTCGAACAAAATACCTCATGCGCATTCATATAAATGTTGTAAAACAAACAGAACTTGCTAGAATAGTAATCGATAAGTGATACATATGCATATAATAGATGCTAAACTTGGGAGAAAAAAAGTTTGGACATGTAATTTTAAATGAGACTTGAAACTGGTTACAATCTCCGAAACGCTAAGGTACATAACCTGTATCAGTCTTAATCTTATGGAATTACCTCTCTTAAAGGGAAAATGAGATGGGTTCGAGTGTTTTTGAATCTAAGTAATCACGAATAAAATTATGTTTTATAGACATCCATTACATCCTTCCTATGAACTGAATTAACTACTGCATCAGTACCAATGTTGTTTATTTCAAGTGTCAACAACCCCCCCCCCTCCAGGGTCTTTAGTTGTATTAAATTGATCATAACCGTTCGAGATTTAAATGAAAATAAAAACTACCTATTTGATTTTCACCAATAACAAAACATCGTACGTATCTGTATAGGTTTAAAAATGTTTCGATAATGATGATTTCATTGTAAATTCTTCCGCACGTATTGCAGCTGAGATCATAATGAATGCATGACGTACCCTCCTAAAATACAAGTCTCTAATAAGTTTTCTGTGTTTTTTTTGTTCACTGAACCTTCGTTCAGGTGATGTTACTTGAAGAGTGAAGCCTAACTGTCGAGGCACCGTTAGATCACTGAAGTTGAAAAGCTTGAGAAAAAGCTCAAATTTCAGCGCTATATTTTCATCAACATCAATTCTTGAACTCTCACGCATCATCACCATCATTGCTTTCTTTATGATCATTTTATAACTTTTTTCGTAATAATTACCAGCTCATTTTCTGCATGTGTCCTAATTTCATTGGTTCATCCTGCTGCCTCTTCGTCGACACATCAAAGTGGTAGTTTTCCTCGAAAATTGTTTTTTTTTTACAGCAGATACTCATTTAACTGCTAAAATATTCTTATTTTGCGAGACGAAATCAGATTAAAAATTCTTTTAGTCAAAAAACGGAAAAGCCCTATAAATTACGAGTTGCGGTAGGTGGTTGATTCCGAATCTTATTATTATTCTACGCTATGAAAACAATTTTTTTTTATTATGATTAAATTATAAATAAATCAATAAAATTGTAATTTAGATTCATTCTCAATATTAAAATGATAAAATGCGTAATAAATTAAAAAATATAATTAAAAAAGTAAATAATCACCAATTCTATTTTTATAAAAAAAAAATTGTTTTGCTGGAGAAGAACGTTCGATGTACAAGAACTAACACGTTCTCAATCAGCTCCCCTAAATTAGTTGTGAACGTCACGTAGGTATCTCAATTTCTTTGAATTCGTTGACATTTACTGGTTATTGAATTGCAATGAAAATAAGTTGCTGACCTAGGGGGGGAGGTGTTTTTGGCTGATTAAAAGCAACTCCTCATCGCTCCTCATCGGCCTAGTGTATTCACCGCAACCCTGCATGAATGTTCTTAATGAGTTTGATGGTTATAAAATTCATTTCTGAGACATTTCATTTGAATCCTGTTTCTAACAAATTTTTTTAGCATTGAGCGATGAATAACCAATTGAAACCATTATTGACGCCTTATGTGTAATCTGGGAATTTCGTTTTTCGATTTAATAGTTCCTAAACCAGATTAAACATAGTTTTTAGTAAGCTACTTAAGAAATTAACCATTCTAATAAAGAATAAAACATTTCTATCTTGAGAACACGGTCTTCTTTAAAAGGGCTTCCCAATATAACTTTTTAAATTAATTCGCGCTTGTTCACGACAAAAACCTAATAATCCATTATACTTTGGTAAAACTGAAAAAAGTCAATCAACAATATCGTAACATTTTTTCAAATCATTTATTTCGACTAAATTAATTTCTCGCTTCGAACAGGAAAAAAATCCCATCCAAAATACAATATTTTTTCAGTAAAAAAATAAACAAAAGAATACAAAAAATTCAGTATTGTTACCAATAAGCAACTAAATCAGCAAAACAAGGGTACAAATAAAATGTGACTATCAATAACGTTCTTATTGCACGCGTATATTAATTTACAAAAAAAAAAGAAGAAAAAAAAGGTTACATCAACATTCTACAATTGTCTTTCACATTACACGAGACTATTCCTTCCGATGAAAATGTCGATACAAGTTCGTAATATAGCGTATTATCATAAGTACGTATACAAATAAATAGAATGCGCTTAAAAAAAAATCAATTTGACTTAGGAAATGTATAATTACGATTATAAATTAAATAACACGAATTTAAATAATATATTTTAGGTGCGAAAAATTCGTCTACACGACAGAGCGAGGGGGATTTACAACATGGTAAAATGAATGTTACTTATTTCGCAGAAACGCAGAAATGAAAACGTTTACCTATGTTATATCACATTTAAAACCCGTTCACGTATAAGAGCAAAATACTGTTAACGAGCGAAACAAATGAAAATAAATTGACGAGGCTTATGTTTTCGTTTCGGACTACTATTACTGGCATCACAACAACGTTAATTTACATACATATTAATCTAATTTACGCATCACATACACACAATTCACACACGAAGAGAGCCTGGATTACCTACATATCAATCACAGCTAAACATAAAATACATTTACACATTTTCGAATCCCATCGTACGTGGAAGGAAACAAACCACCAACAGTATCCGCATTCCATGTAATAAATGAGAAACTAAAGAGGTACAGCAAAAGATCAATTATTAATCTAGGCACTATGCGCACCTAAAATAATTTTTATTGTCCGTTAAAAATATAAAATTGTAAAATTAAAAATTCATTAGGAGCAATATTCGAAAATTCGTTTGGGTTCTTCTCGCGTTATTGTATTGATACCCTGGAAAATTACTCAGTCAAAAATCGCCATTATAGTTTGTACAATGTTGATTTGTTGTTCTCGTACGCGACTGATATATCTAAACGAATACCTAAGCTGGCATTTTTTCTTCTTTCGACTAATTGACGAAACTAAATAAAGCGCGGATTAATATTACACCTAACCTATTACTACCATACATAAACATTATGGGATATTATTGCGTTTTTAATTAGCTAAAAAAATTTCCTTAATAATTCTTCTTTGGATAAATTATCGATTAACGAGAAATTCGAAATAATACGCGTCTAACCTAAACGAAAGCGTAATTTTATATTTAGATATGAGTCGAGATATGAGTTGAAGATTTCTTTTTCTTTCGTCATTTTCACGACGATACTACATTCACGATACCAGTCACTTGAATCATTATTTTGGTGCAAATTACATAAAGTTAATCTTATCTATATATTTAATTTAAAAAAAAAAAAAAAAATGAATAATTTAAAACGAAGTAAATTACGATTTCACTCGATGAAGCTCAGCAAAGAAAAAAAAAAGATGGAAAATTTTCTCGTAGAAAATTTGTACTTAAAAAAATAAAAAAATAAGTTAGTAAAACATACAACGCGTTTAAGTATCTACGACGAAAAAAAAAAATCAAATAATAAATCTACATGAATTATTTGCAATTACATATAAGTATATTAAATTGAAGAAAGAAAAGAAAAAAGAAGAAGAGGAAAAAAACGGAAAAAAATAAATAATACTCTATACATCACTATAAAACACAAATAATTTAACTGTCGTCGTAACTAGAAGAACCTTGCCTAGGGCTCGGTGGGGTACTAGGATTGCTACTATTATTCGAAGCGATCGAGTGCCTAGGGCTATCGCCTCCTCCACTACTCAAACTTCGTTCCTGCAACAGATAAAAACGCATCGTGTTATGGAACATTTTCGCTAGCTTTATGAGACCAAGAGGCGAGCAATTAATTACTTTGTAATCGTGCAGAGAAGGGACACTATGGTGTAACATAGATATGAATGGTGTTTTTTCGGCGGCATTATGATGGGGATGATTATGGCGGAAATTATGTTGATGAGTGGTTTCATTGGTATGCGAATTAGATCGCCTGGATATAGACGGAACACGTCTCTGACTGGAACCTAGAAAAAGTATTCACAATAATGAATTCATAAATATTCATCTTAGTACTCCCCTTCACAGCTCAATGAACCAAAATAAAATACACTTCAATAGATGAAATTCAACAGCATACTACTTATAATAATAATTCAGACTTTCTCGCGACAAAAAATTGCCTATAATTTAACCACCTCTCCCTCGAGCCTATCATATGCCGAAAATATCATTTTGCGACTTGACAGCATAATCTCAAAATTCAATTCTATCATTTTTTTTTTTTAATGGAGTTTCCTAATCTGCTTTAATTCTATTACTTTCAAAGCGAATCATCATTGTGATTCTACAATTCAACTTGGGAATATTGTCGCTACGATATTAATTTTACGAAGTTACATCACACCATCGAACTAGACACTTCGAACCTCTTTCTCTCTTGGAAATAAATACAGAGAGCCAATAACCATGAAACAACATCGAGAAAGTTTACTTGATAATTTCTCAACACATATAGAAGAAATCTTAATTTCAGCAATCAAAAACTAAGACAGAATCACCAACACCATCTCTCTACCAAGTCCCTTTCCTCTTTTGAATCTTGACAATTATTTCCTCATTTCCAGTTTCTGATTTTCATATATCCTTTTTTTAATAATTAAATTTATACATATTCTTTAATTAGTAATTGTTATTCTTGAAGAAATTAGACTTAGTTGCAGAATACGGCACGTTAATGGAAAAAAGTAAAGTAAATTAAATTAAATTAAAGTAAAGTAAATTAAATTAAATTAAATTAAAGTGAAGTAAAGTAAAGTAAAGTAAATTAAATTAAATTGAAGTAAAGTAAAGCAAAGTAAAGTAAGTAAGTAAGTAAGAACTAATGAATTATTTATTGCTATAAAGAAATTTAATTTGAATATTTCAAAATTATTATAATTTAATGAAAAAATATTGAATAAAAAAAAATTCAGCATGAATATTTCAGGATATTTTTCGATTTTTTGGTAAAAATCAACTTTTTGATAGTTTCAAACAATTTACCATCTTTTCCTATTGACTTTATGGAACTGAATGCCCTCTCCCCTACCAAGCAGTGATCCTAAAACCGCGTTTATAATTCAGAATGATGGGTATAGAAGTCTGAAACGGGAAAACGGGGTTTCATATTTTTACAATTCAGACGACTTACAATCATATGGCAAATGTCGAATTTTTTGATAACATTTCTTACATATACTCATTTTCCGCTCGGTGTGGTTAAAAAACAATCAAAATTTATTGAAAGACTCTTCATGTGAAGAGGCAAAAAAAGGTTCCTTTGGATTTTTGATTCACCAAAAAATGTCGCTTCTTTCAAACTCTGAGGGGAGCTAGAGAGGGGGGGGGGCGAAAACGTCAACATTCTTGTTCGTGACCTTACATAAAGGAGTGACTCAAACATACTCACATTTACAAATTTTAGCTTCGTGAGTAAATTTGGAAGGGAGTTTGAATGAAAAATCATTCATCAAGGAGGGTCTAATTTGGAAAATTTCTTAGATCATTCGCATCTTCACACCGAATCAACGTAAAAACCTCAAACTTCATACTTATAGTTAACTGGGGACTAGAATATGACTCCTTGCATTTAGGTAAAAATGAATGAAAAATGGCCGACGAGCAAAATTCCAGGAAGGCTTGAGGAGGTTCACATAGTCCAAACTTCATAAATATGAGGTAATACGACTACTACATACTACATAATAATGATAAGTATGCTATATCTCGAATTCATCTTTATAAAGGATGTTGAAGGGCACGTGGGACAGTTATTGTCCTCAAAATGTGATGAAAGTTAACACAAATTTGAAAATTTTCGATCACCATATATGATATTGTATGATTAAACGAGCCTCAATGACTAACATTTAAATTTCAGCTTCCTAAGTGAATTTAGAGGGAAGTTGCAGCAACAAACTGATTTAGAGGAGAATCAAGTCTGTCATAAATCGTACTTATCATTTCACCGCGGATGCTGTGTTTGAGGCACAATGTTAGAGAGCACTGAAAAAAAAGGAAAATCTCCTTAAATGTACCCAAGGTCTCAACACTTACTGGAACGATTTCCAGTGTATCCTTGCTGGTAGTTGTGTGTGACTGGAGCGGGCGAATGTGATGAGCTTACGTTATAATTCAGTTTCATCGGTAGCGAAGCTCCGTGACCCAATTCCTGCCAAAAAGGGCGAAATAAATAAATGCGATTTTTCTTCCCACTCTCGAGTAAATTTTCATCACCATCAACTTACTCGTTGGCTAACCACAGGAACATCGGTATCGGCAGTTTCGATAGTCGTAGGCAGATCTAATAATCGTTGAATTTGTATACCATCGCCAGGCCCCATGTGACTAATATGGTTGAAGTTGGTAGGCGCTGATATCATCTTTGATCTTCTATTATCCATACTGTAAAAGGAATATTTGTGATTTAAAAAGTTTTCTTCGTAAGAGAGAAAAAAAAAAAACGCAGCTAGACTTACCCTCTAGGAGTACGATTATGAGCTTCTTTCATGGAAAATCTTCTCCTACTACGAGTCGTCGATCTTCTCATTTCGTACGAAGACAAATTCAATAACTCTTCTACAAAACGAAAATGACGATTAACATAGATGCCCTATTCAAAAACCGATATTCAAACTCAAATTGTATTCTTACTTTGATGGATATTACACAGATATATAATATTCGGCATATCATTCAGTAATGTACATAAACTTAATGATCCGGTCGTATTCAAAGGTAAAGCGTGTTTAATATTTAACGTCTGCACCCATTCCGAGGTCTCAACGTTGAACACGTCGATGTGACTTTCGCTGTACACGATAAGGTGGCCATCGCAATAACCTGCATTAAAAAATCCCTTTGTATCGCCATCCGCACGTATATTTTATAAATTGTACAATTCGCCGATACTTACTGACGGCTAGCGGAAACGACGGATACATGATCTCGCGATCGCGACATTTACGTCCCTGCGAGTCGACGTAAATGGCTAGAGTATGGAAGACGAGTAGGAATTCACCGCGATTCAACTCCACCGCTAGTAAAGCATCAACCGCTGAATACGACAGGAATCCCATCAGATGATTATCGGGATGTACCAATGCTGCGAACAGAGAAGTCGATTATTGACAACCGACTACATCGTACATCGATGAGATGATCATTCGATAGGAAAATAAAGCTTACAAATCGGACAATGATCGCCAGCGATGCTATATAAACTAAATCCCGATTGATACCCGACGCATAAACGTCCATCCGTGAATACACGTAAGGTCTGAGCTTGCGTTGGTAACATAACTTCGCGTAACCTCTTATGCCTTTGTTTTGTTCTTGTGATTTCGTAAATAATAACTTGCGATGTATTCTGAAAAAAAGATTAATTGAGTAAATGACGAAACTATTTCAGAGATGACTTCATTCGACATGCTGGTTAACTCGATTATTAGCTTACTTGTCGTTTAAGAGCCACGCAAAGGCAGTAAGTGAAATGGGGCACTCGTCTTATGACACCAGTAGTGAAAGTACCACAGCCCTTACTTTCGGGTATTTTAATCCATTCGACTTCGTCACCGTCGAGAGCACGTACCGCGATTAATCTGATCTGGCGTTGCTTGCCCGATAGCGCGATCAGTAATTGCTCCTCTTTCAGGTACTCGAGCTGGTATACTTTTTTACCATCTCCGATTTTTACGATTTCTATAAACAAGTGGAAATGACAAAATGCAAATTTAAGAATTTTATTTTGAATTGTAACGACATAACTGTGATTTGTAGTTTTTTTTAACCTTTATAGAGGAATGCTTCATAACAATCGAGATATTACAGTGTACTTAATTTTACAAAAAGGATTCGAGGAAAAAGAACTCAAATTATTACATTTTGAACTACTAGTAGTTATACGCCTAATATCTTATTTTCTTATACAGACGAATAGGAAAGTTATGCTTTTAGGCTCAAATTTATAGACATCACTTGAGTACTAAAAATTCTTCTTTTAGGGATAGCGACCAAAATAATCATGTGACACAATGATTAACAAAGTTTGACAGCATTGGTATTCCCAAAGACACACACAGCGAATTTCGACCAAGTGAAGAAAAATTTATGATAAATGGAAAGCACTAAAGTTTTCCATATAATTCAATAAATGATGGTACCAGGTACGAATATTTTTCATGTTTGCAACTCTTAAAAAAATATTTTTTTCAATAAAGAATTTTTTTAAACAATATTTCTATCAATGTACAAATAAAATCAGCAAATAATTAGTTAGATATAAAAACATAAAAAAAAATAATCAAATTAATTATCATATTTCATTTTGATGAACTTACAAAAGACAAGAAAATACTGACTTGTTCATCATCATCTCAACTTAGTCAATTTCAGTGTCTCAGTCTGGCGTACCTTTGGAACGGTCGGAAAGTTTTTGGCGAAATTTTACCACATTTTCATAAAGGACAGAATTTTTAATATAATTATAGTTCTAAATGAATGTTTATAAGTCAAAAATGGAAAAAAGAATACTATTTTAGAAAAAAGTAATATATTGAAAAAATTATCAGTTAAATATTTAAATTATATAAATGTTTTAGAATATAAATTCTTAGATTGTAAAATTTTTTAAATTTTGATATTAAACCAATAACTGCTAATTCTTCTATTATTCATATGAATATAATTAATTTAATTTTAATTTTTAAGTTATAAAATAAATATTTTAAATATTCCAATTTATTTATTTTTCATCGATTTAATTCATTAGTTATAATATTTTATACAATTCGTTGAACTCAAAAATCGACCCGATTTTGCGCTCAAAATTGCCCAAAAAATGGACAAATTACATTTTTGCCAATATCTTTGCGCTGCTCACGAAATTTTAACCTATTTTGTTAGATCGTAATCCCAGTTCCCGAAAATTTACTGATAATTCATTTTTAATGAAAGGGGCGACAGTGTCTCACAGTGTGATTAACTTCCTTATTTCATAGTTTTATATAGTTTCATTTTTAAAATTTAAATGTTTATTCTTATTTTATTTATTAAATTATTTTCATTGTTTGATTTGAAATCTATATATTATTTTTTTATTTTTTATTATTGTTAAAACTATATACTTATTTATCAATTTTTTATTTTTTATTTTTTATTTTTTTTTTAAGACGTCGCAACCACTCTATAGAGTACCCTATAAATAAATTATATCGATCTATTCATCTATCTATCTAAAGCGTTTTCTCAACTTTGAAATTCGACCACATATTTTGTCCCACAGACAATATGACGCTCATGGAACTATTATGGACCCAAAAATGGCAAAATTTGACAAAAAATCACACATTATGGACGCTGACACTTCGTTGTGTTCGTTGCCCAAGAAAACTCATATTATATTTGGTGACAGTAGTGTTTGCTACTAGACTGTGAACAATTTTTTTTATCCTCGGTCAAGTTTGAAAAATGGTGAGAAACGGGGGTTTTTAGACTTCAGCTGCCTACTGTGTTGGAGCAAAAATCCAGAATACACTTTTTCGCGACTGTTCCATGAACACTTCTGGCCAGTTGGACTGTGAACTACAACTTTTCTTGAGAGTAAATATTTTTTATGATGAGCATATGCACGTAAGTATTTGCTCATAGTCATAAGCAAAAGTTTTTGCTCATTTTTTTAATTCATACGGACCGAAGTATTTGCTCCAAAAATGTAAGTAAACATATTTTATTCATATTTCATACGGCCTCGTGAGTTTAGTTAAAATTATTTGATTACTTTCATTTTATAAACAGCACTTTGATAGGGTTACATTATGGCGAGGCAAAATCATGATGCATCGTAAAATCGTAAGGTATTTTTTAATCGAGGATTTTCGCTTCATTTTTCGAAAATGGTACAAACTTCAACATTTTAAAAATCACTCGTAATAATTTAAAAGGGTTACCTCGCATCTAAACTGAACAATTAGGCCTTTAAATTCGAAAAAAATACGACTCAACATGCAATGAAATACTTTCTGGAATGTAAACAAATATTTTGGAAAACTTAATAGAATATCAGCTTAGCTGATAAAGGAAATAGTATCAATCATGAAATGAAAAACATGTGAAAAGCTGAAATAAGTGCTAGTATTGGCGATCACATTTTTTTAAAGAAATATTGATCATGAAAATTTCAAAATTCAAATAACCAAAACGAATGTGACTATGTAGGAATCAACATTCAAGTACTCGAGACATACCTAGTCCTCTTTAGTACACAGATGAGGAATTCAGCCTGTTGAAAAAATAAACATAAAGGGTAGACATTGGTAAAGAAAGTGATAGTCACAAAACCCCACAAGCGAGGAGTATGGTAACAAGAAAAAAAGGGAGAGGCTCAGCAGAACCTCTAGCTGATGGAAAGCCACATGGGCTAGTGATAAAGCATTTTGCAGTGTTGCTCCGTATCCAGGTACTTGGTACTCGGATTCTTTTGCTTACATATACACGATTATCCAAATATTAAAACCAGATACCTATGATAATGATAACGAAGAGAAAATAACAGTAGGGTAGATTGTTTGGCTAAACATAGGTACTGCAAAGAAGGTTGATCGATTTAGTAGGCATCAAATTTTGAAATTTCGTCAAAAATACAATCATGTAGCGCTCCTAGTAATTCTTCAAGAGACTATACCCGGTTGATATTAGAATACAAGTACTTGGGCAATTCTAGAATCTTATAAGTCTGAGCCAATACAATTTAAAAAACTCAACTCCAGTAAAATGGCATACCTGCTCACTTTTTTTTTGATAGCTATTGATGCCAAAAAATTTTTAATTTTATTACAAGGCATAACCTATCCAACGATATTTACCTGTGCGATCGAGATCGATACAAAACAATCCTTCCTCACTACCAACTACGATGCGTTCGGAATCGATGATAACAGCTGACATGGCGCTTTTAACAAATGACACGCTATTATCAACTACTTCTTTGGCACGGAATATCTGTATTAAAAAATATTCCCCATGATTTATCATCCAAATGTAATGGAAAATACGCAAGAAATTCTCCATCATTAAAGATCACTCCATACCATAGTATTAGGTAAATTATTCCTTTTGAGGATACGGTGTAATTCGCTCAGCGCTACCACCCATTTAGTTTTCTCATTTTCCGTATCAGCCAGCATTAGGGTATAATTCTTCAAATCCTGGCTACCGTCGATCAATGACGTTGTAATCTACAAAATATCGAAGTGAGTAACACAACTGGCGCCGTAGGCAATTCGAATTTGACGCTACTTACGCGAAATATACACGGTATATCTTTTTTGGTGGCGTGTATGACATCGGATTCGCGTACCGAAGACACAGAGAACTCTTCGTCACGCATGTCCAACACTTGAGACACGTTCACCGAAGCTAATGCGTTTCGTTCGGGCGTAATATCGTACAGAAAGAGCTTGAAATCGCATACTACGACGAACTGTCGAAGCCAACCTTTCTTAACGCCACCGGTTTTCGGTACTTTGACATACCCTTCGTATGCGGTACCGATACCGCGCGTTGGATCAATGCCCAGAGGTCTTTTAGCTGGAAATTTCATAGTGTGAATAAAAGAAGAGTTATCACAATCTTATATCAATGTCTGCCAACTTACTCTGATCCGGAGGCACTGGACATAGCGGTGGTAGTTTACTGCAGCAGGAAATATGGCAAACGAATCCGCATACTTCGCATACGGCGCCTTGCCGTGTTAAGCCGATCATCAGTGAAGTGCAATGGTTGCATTTGGTGGGCGCCGAGAACGTTCGAATTTTGAACGAGTGCACGTTACCTTTACGTATCGGCACGTCGCCACCCAAAGAGTGTTTTGTACTGTGTAACGATGTTGGCGACGTACAACGTCCCAAATCCTGTAAAAATTCGCATTTGAATCGTTTCTATACATACAGGAGGTTTGGTGAGAGGTTGATAAAACTACGTATTTGGATACAGCCAGGAACCAAGAAGTAACATTAAGAAAAAAACGTCATCTTTCTACAGCAGTGGTGGGATTCAATGAGAGTACCGTAAACCCCCAATAAGCATTTAACCAACAAAGGTGTGAAATAGAAGTAAGCACCACCTTTCTCCATGTAGTTCTGTATGCATGATGACATCATTGGAATGTTGTGAAAATCAAAATTTCAGCGTAATTGATTTCCTTTTCATGAGATAATGGGTAACTACTTGATTCGAGCACCCCAAGCGCAAAAATCTTTCCCTAATAGAAATGAATTACATATTTGAATGATTTCAGCAAAAATAAATGGCATAAATAAAATTTGTTTAATATTTAAAAGCTTCAATCAATAAAACGCAAAATTTTAAATTATTCTTTTCTTGTAAAAAAAAACAAAAAAAAAACATATGCATTGAATTTATTCATCTTTTAGCTAATTTTGTCATTTAGATGCTCGAATGAAGTAGTCACAAGGCATATAGTACTTTTTTAATAGTAACAACTGATTACTGCTCCTTCAATTTTGGAAATAGGCTAAAATAGTAATGACATCTTTGCGTTGTATTTTTTTAGTACAATCGATTTCAAGAAAAAATTTTCCAAAGAACGCAATTTTTTTTTATATGCCTTAACAGAAAAAAATTGCTATCTCGGAGAATTTCCTTTCTTAAAATCAATAGTGCTGAAAAAATATGGCAAAAAAGTTCATATACAATTTAGGCCTATTTCCAGGATTGAAGGAATTACGATCAATTGAAAGTTTTAAAACACTGTAGCCCCTTCAAGTTTGCGAGTAGGCAATAATTATACTTGACAACGGACCTTTTTACGTACTATCCGCAAATTAATTCTTTGTTGACATTACCCTACAAGATTTCAAGTTTTCCCAAAAACGCCTTTTTTGAAAAATTACATAATTAGGACATAGATGGTACATTGAAAATGCAATAAAAAAGTCATAAGCAAATATACTCCATCTGTGAAATTCAGACGTTTAAATTTTTGGAACCCATTAATGAGAGACACCAAATTCTTGTACATGACTTTTTCTGTAACTATTAAACAGTAATATCTATTTCATTAAAAAATGCTTTATTCTGCTGGAATTTCGATTTTTACAACCCTTCAATACATACAGCGCTACCTATGCAAATAAGAGGTGGTTCGAGTGGTTACAATAATTGTTTACTGATGACGTCAATATGAGCAACTGTGGGATGATAATATCAACAGCCAATAAGGCATCACTCTTAATGAGCACTGATAAAATTTCGGTCACTCATCTTCACTGCTAAAGTAATAAGTCCACTTGAACTTAGCTGCTCATATTGACATCATTCAGAACAAAATATTTCTTGTTTTCAGACTCTTACCACTGTAAGAACCAATAGAAATTTATGTAAATTTCTCTGAGACCAGCCAAAATAATTTAACCTGTTATAAGTCAATAAACTTCGCACTTCATCCGCTTTCATGACTGCTGTAAGGTTATATTAACATAAGGGTTATTCTCAAAATGAAAAGAGCTAGGTAATTTGGAAAAAGTGGAACATCATCACTAAAAATTTGGTAGAGGGGTAAAACCACGAAAGGTATGAAGAAGAAAAAGTTTTCTATCTTCAATATCACACGAGCTAGGATGTCCAAAGCACATATTACTTTTCATATTAATGAAAAAACAATGGAATACCAACGAGCTATCAAAATTGAATTGGAGAAATTTATTATGAAAAACACAAAACTCGTTTTAAAAAAATTATTTACGCGATTATATACACGACGTTTCGCCGCACTAGTTGGCACACCTGAAGATGCCGACGAATGCGGCGAAACGTCGTGTATATAATTGCGTGAATAATTTTTTAAAAACGAGTTTTGTGTTTTTTATAATAAATTTCTCCAATCTAAATATTACTTTTCATGTTAAATGTGAAAAGTAATATTGTCCGACCGAAATAACTCGGCAGGTCCGCCTAGTATACAGGATAGGCAAAAAGTGGTACAATCTGATGGTCCTCAAAACGCGTTCTAAAATGATTCGTTTATTTTGTGTAAAAGTAGTGTTATCAGTAATTCGTATTTATCAAATATATAAGGAATCCATTTGATAATTAGTATTTCAGTTTTTATTTCCGTTATTGATTTTTCAACGTTTTCATTTAATTTTAATCTTTCTTCATTTTGAGAAACCCTGTACTGCTTTTTGCCTATCCTGCATATTAGGCGGACCTGCCAAGTTATTTTGGTCGGACAATACTTGCATTTCGAGCCTCTGTAATATTGAAGATGGGCAATTTTCCCCATTTCGTGCTTTTTGATACAAATAAAAGCTTAGATAACTTCCCTGGATCAGTTTACCCAAATTCTAAAATTTTCAGTTCGTAATATTACCCATTTTTGAACTCCCTAAGCTTCTTCAATTTTGAGAATAGAACATACGTTCAAATAACATTTTTTCTCAGTGATGCCTGAATATACCCGTATCTGAAGTTTCATCAATTGCTCACCGAACACCGTGTATATTTTTTTTTCAATTCCCAACTGCTTCATACTATACTCACATTACTCAATTCAGAAAGATTTGATTTACTACTTTCGACCGACGGAATTCGGTTGTCTTCAATATCGCCCTCTTCACTTTCAGCCGAACCGGCCATACGATGGAAACGGTCGTTGATCCCTGATGCATCTGCGTTCGTCGATAATGATGTGTTGTTTAGGAAATGTTCCAGGAAGGAGATTTGGGACGACGGCCGTTCCAAAACTGCAAAACGATCGAAGTTATATTACAAAATCGGTAAGTGATATTATGACATTCTTTTCGATTTCAAAAGGATTATATTTTTCGTAAATTTCGCCAATATTCGCATTATTTGAGTTCGCAAATTCCATTTTACGAGGGAATCGATTTTTTCAATATGGTAATTAGTTCCATGTAAAAAAATGAAAAAGAGAATAAAAGTACTGAAACAATGTGGTCACTAAATGAAAACAATTTTTTCTAAGTTATTTTGTCAAGCGAAAACTATTCACTCCTATAAATTTTTTTAAACAAACTAAGTTTAAAAATTTATTGTTGATAAAAAAAGAAAAAATTAGAGATAACATTTAATTTCAACATTTTTCTGTAACGAAAGTGAGAATAAAATTATGTACAACTGAACTCAAGTTCTCATATATTACTCCAATATTAGCGTTAATGAATCACCAATCATTGCAGTTATTATGTTAATTAACAACACATACATTAATGAAACTCTGTTCGCAACATTAGCGCGTGTCATTACTCACAAACACGCATTATCCACCGAAAAAAATAACTCAGAAAAAATCCCATTACACGACGAACTGCAACACGTTACATAATTTGCAATCACGCAAGTTAATTTTCAACTCCAAATAAAATTTGAATCAAACGATATTAAAAAAAAAAATATTAATAAAAAAAATAAATCCAACAAAAAAAACTTCAAAAGATCACAAGCGCAGGGCACACACTCCGCCAACTGAGAGATTTACTCTTACATTACCCGAAAATGTGAAGAGGGTAGACTCTCGTCAGAGATATACTTTCAACAGTATGATTAACAGCCCCCAAAAACAGCTCGTTACACCGATAAATAAAGGCATTTTGTCTAAAAATTACAAGACAGAAAAATAGAAGAATATTACGCAAACATTACTTTCGACATGCGGGAAAACGAAAATTTAAAAAAAAAAATTGGAGAAGCTGAAAAAAAAACATTTAAAAAATACTTAAAATATCGATCACATATATCGAAGTCATACTTCGTTCATAATATCAAGCGATTTATCGTATAGAAATATAAAAATTAGACAGCATTCATTTGAAGGAAAAAAAATGCACCAAAAAATTATACCACAGATGATCATATTTTCGGAAAATAATGTTAGCCAAATAATAAACAAAGAATTATAAAAGCTGTACGTTTCGTATAAGCTCGAATAAATAAATCCGCTGATAATAGTTTAATCGGACTCGCACCGATGTTCGAATGAAACTTACATCCGTCTCCTGCTTCCAGACGAGTTTGCAATTCCTTCAAATTAATATCTTTACGCTTCAATTCATGAGCCATATTTTCATTTTGCTGACGTAAGTCCCGTAACTCCCTATAAAACGTGGATAATTATTTCACTCGAAAGAGTACATAAAATGTCCACATTATTGGGCTTATTCAAAAACACCTACTTCTGAGCTGCGATTAGTTCGGTTCGCGTTTTACTCAGCTCTTCGCTGATCGACTGTTTAGCTTGAATTTCTGATTGAAGGCTGCTCTGTAGATTGAGTAATTCCATTTTCTCGAGTTTTTGACTGCGACGGTTACGCCAGCTACAATCCTGCAACGTATATACGTGATATTAGAATTATAAATTGAATCATGTTGAAGAAATTAAGGTTAGCATACTGACGTTCATGCGTAGGGGCGTACTGTTTGCTAGTGAAGAAGCACAATGCTTCAGGTATTCCAGCTCTTCGACCATTTTGGTAGCCAATGCTTGTAGATAGCCTCGAGCATCTTTTTCATCAGCCACCCTAAGAAATAAATTTTTTAAATATTTCGATAGGATAGAATTGGAGCGTAATTTATCGAAGTTGAAATAAATGATATTCTACCATTGTATGATCTCATTTATCTGAGCTTCCCATTGCACAATAGCTTCCTTTTTGTTGTATAACTGTTGATAATCTTGTTCTAGTTGCTTACGTTCGTTTCGTATACGACCGACATTTTCGTGAAGCTGATAAAAAATTACGTATTATTGATATACGTGGCTCTTTCAATTTCAACTTTTATTCCTACTTTTGTTCACTAGTAACTTACTTCTCTCTCCAGCGATTCTCGTCTGGCATCAGATTCTAATAACTGATCTTTCAGCGAGTTTATTTCCAGTTTATATTTATGCGTTCGTTGAGCAACATCTTCGTTATGTTCGGTTTGTAATTTTTCAATTTCCATTTTTAATCTGAAAATAAAAGAAAAAAATTGAGCAATTTCGAATATGTAATTTCGTCGGATTTGTTCGAGAAACTCACCGAGTTATTTCTAATTGCGCATCTGTGCTCGGTAAACCGTCTTTTTCGTCCCACACGACGTTGGAAGGCGTTTGTTTCAATTGCTTAATATATTCGTCGTTTCGTTCGCGAAGCTTCTTCTCTTTTAGAGCTTCGGCGTTCGCTTCTTCTACTCTAGCCTCGAGTTCACGTTTTAGTTTCTCGGCTCGTCTGATTTCCTGCCTCAGCGAATCGACTTTTTTCATCGCCAAATCCAACTCCTCCTCTTTATCGCGAACTTGTCGCGATAATTTTTGTTTTTGTTGCCTTAACTCGGATAATCTTGAATGGAAAAAATATAATAAAATTATTATTCTTTTCGTTATCTTTTTTCAATAGAGCAAAAATACGTATCAACATTTTTTTTTTTTTTTTTTTTTGATAATCTTGTCTGGGTCATTTGAAATTAATTCAGTCAAAAAATACGATTCTTGATCTCATGGTCTTCGATTTCACCTATTTTTTTCGTGTTGGACAATTTTTATTCCTCCCTACCCCCATTTAAATTACTTAAGTCAAAAACAATATTAGAAACAAATTTTAAAAATCGTAATTCTCATTTCTAGTCAGTTTTATATCATAATCTAACGTATCTAAATTAACATTTCAAAGTCGAATTAATAAGGGCACATGCTCATTTGGGGTACATGACGCAAATTTTGAAAAAATTGCAAAAAAAAAATAATTTGGTATGTGACATATTGTTTTTTATTTTTCAGATTTATTAGTGGAATGAAAACGTTCGACTATGTAGCCAGTCTCATCGTTGTTAATAATATTAAAGTGTGATGGAATGGAACATAGAATTAGCAAAGTTTTTTGGTGTGATAATTTTGGATCGTTTTCACAGCTGAAAGGAAATTTGAAATAAAATTATTAAAGGACACTTATATTATATTTTGAAATTACATTAAAAAATTTATAAGTACTTTGGAATTTATTTTTCAATTTCTTGGACATTTACAACGGTTTTTGGGGGGGAAGGGTGAGAGAAAGGTTGGTAAAATAAATCACTAATCGTAGTTACAGGTAGTCCACACCTTCGAAGTCATAAAAACACGAAATTTTTTCCAACGTTTCAGAGGAAACAATACATAGGATTTCCCACTTTAGGAACGCTGTTTTCCTAAAAAGGTACCAGGACATATGTATTTATTTTTAGGGGGATAGTAGTGAGGGAGAACCCTGATAATTATTTAGAAATACACATATTATTACACACAAAGACGCCAACTCGTATACTCACTTATCAGTAACTTCGGCGTATTCTGACATGGCTAAATTCTTCTGGCTGAGAGCATCTTTAAGTTCTTTTTCTTGCAATGCTAGCTTATCATGAGCGTCCAATTTTTCCTGATCAAATAGTATTATTGAAATTAACGCTCGACGAAACAGTTGAATAAGCAATTTTTATATTTACATCAACAGACACCTACTTTAACAATTTCGTCTTTTTCTTGTTTCAAAGTGCGAATGGTCTTTTCTAGGTCTCGTATTTTATCCATCGATTGCGACAGATTATTATCTTTGCATTCTTGCTGAGTCATTTCCAGCAGTTCGATCTGAGACTGTAATTCTACGCGCGAAAAATACCAGTCATGAAAACAACGATAGCTTAAATAAATCACGTAGGGTAAATAGGCGATGCTAGTTACCGCAATTTTTCTTCGTAAGAGTATTGATTTCATCTTGAAGATGCCTTATATTAATACCGCCTACATTTTCGCTGCCGTTTACTTGCTCGAAGGCGTTATTATTGGGGGCTTTTTCGGCTGAAGATAAAGGAATTCGGTAATAATAATGAATAAAACTCGAAATATATTTATTAATGTCAACGCATGGTAATTTACAACTGGCTTACCTTCTTCTTGCAATAATCTAATCCGTTTCCCTCCTCGGGATTCAGGTAACGTGTTACCTTGGCCACGTAAATCTGAAACTCGACTGTAAAATGGAGCAAAATATTAACATTTTGTATTGCTAAATCAAAACTATTCATTCGTTTAGGAATTCGAATATTTAATAGCGAGAGGGTAATTTATGGTTACTTGTATATTCAACGCACCTGCCCTGAGTAAATGAAAAGCCTACGAAAGGTAAATGTAAAGCGGAAAAAGCCGAGCTAGCGGCAGCCGGAGGAAGCGCGTCTGACAATCTAACATCCATATCATCCACGTCAAAGTTACTTGTATCGGTCGGACTAGATACTTCTGGAATATATGGAGCCGTGCTGTCTCTTATGTGATCCCAATCAACGCCCACGAACCAGCTGTGATTCTATAAACGAACTCAGCGTGAATGGAAAATAAAAACCGGGATTCCAAGCGCGATAACTCGCTTACCATAAAATCTAAAATCCCGTTTTGTCCTAATCTAAACTCTGAGGTACATATTAATTTTCTAATCAAATCTTTGGCTTCTTCTGACACTTGAAATCCGGTATCAGTCGGAAAATCGAAACAATTCTGCGAAAATTGAAATACAATTAGCAAATTACGGCGAGTAATAAAATCGACGAGGGCAGATTCACGCTTACTTTATGGTTCATAATTTTACTGTAGGTTTCAACGAGCGATTCGGCGTAAAATGGAGTTTCGCCGTATAACATCTCGTACATACATACACCCAGAGACCACCAATCGCATTCTGGGCCATATTTCCCTTGACCATCCTCCATGGCTCGCAGAATCTCCGGCGATATGTAATCAGGAGTGCCAACGGCTACGTTACTCTGCACCGTACCATCTTCGTTTAGACGTAAACATGATCCGAAATCGGCCAAACGAATATGACCGTTTGCGTCCAGCAGTACGTTATCCGGTTTAATATCTCTGTGGACGTATATGAAGTCAGTATTTATCTATAAAGTTAGCAATAACCAGGACCACCGAAAGAGAAGGCAAAGAGGATTAATTTTCCCCACATATCACTCAATTTTTAACTTTTTTTTTTCTTCTTTAAATAAAAACGCTCAAAACTGATGATATTTCAATTAGTAAAAAATATTCAAAAATTAATGGCATATTAAATAATAAATGAAACGTCAAGAGAGAAGAATAAATGGAAAAATATTAAAAAGATTAAACAGATGTCTAAAAAGTGAGTGAAACGTTTAGAGAAAAACAATCAAGTAAAAAACATTTCAAAATGAAAGAAAAAAAAATCAAAAGATTGTTTCAAAACAAAACAAACTTTAAGAATTAAAGCAACATCAATACACAATAAAACTCTCATGAGAGAATTTCTAAAAAAACAAAAAATGCAAAAAATGCAAAATATTTAAGAACATTAAATGTATTTAGATTTCTTTACTTTTCTTTATATTTTTTTTTTGTAATTGAGAAAAAATTAATTCCAAAAATAAACAAAAATTCAACGAAGTTACAAGCCCAAAAATGAGTTGGATTAGGCAGAAAAAAACTCGAACGGAAAAAATATTTAAAAATGAAAATATCAAAAATTAAAGCAATATAAAAAATAAAAAAACTCTTAAAAATGTTTAAAAAATCGCAAAAAATTCTCAACATGAAAAATTATAAAAAAATGGAGAAAATATTCAATTTTCCAAACTAAAAATTTTCCTTGTTTAAAACATGTTTGCATTTTTCATTGGATTCTTTCCTCCCTTCAGCCCCCCCGCCCCCTCCTACACATTTTCATTGTTAAAAAAATAAATTCCAAAAAATTCTCTAATTGCTCAAAACAAACTAAACCAAAGAAGTAATCTAAATTCAAATTGTTGCACACAATAAGCGGGATGTTGAAAGAGAATTCAAATGGAAAGAATATTTATGAATTAAAATAGAATCAAAAATTAGAGCAATATCAAAAAATTAAAAAATTCTTTTGACAGAATTATTTGTAAAACGCAAAATTTCTGAGCATGAAAAAATATTAATAACATAGAGCGTACGTATTCAAATCTTTAAACTGAAAATTTTTCTTGCATTAGAACATTTGCATTTTTCAGTGGATTCTTTCCTCCCTTCAATCTCTACTCATTTTTCATCTACCAAGAAATTATTACTCAAAAAAAAAAAAAAAAAAAAAAAAAAACTAAACGAGGAAAGAAATCTAAATTTAAATAGATGCTCATAAGGAATGACATGTTAGAAGAAGATCCAAATGAGAATATATATTCGAAAATTGAAGACATATTCAAAAGATAATCTTTTTTTTTAGATCACTATTATTATATTTTTTTCACTTGTCCAAAAAATTCAATCCTTTGCCACATTTGCTAAAAACAATTGCAAGTGGAGGACTCTGAAATCATCGCTGCTCTAGTCTCAATCGTAACTCTCGGTGGTCCTGAAATTAAGGTTTATGCTCCCTTACATACCTATGAACATAGCGCAGCTTATGTATCGAATCTATAGCTAGCACCATTTCGGTAATGTAAAATTTCGCCATATCTTCTGGTAATCGGTCAACAAATTTGCTCAACAATGTTAACAAGTCTCCTCCGCAATAGTAATCCATGACGAGGTACTGTAAAAGTTGAAACAAGGAAAATGCTTTACTTTTATCGGGATTATAGATTGTACAAAAGGTAATGAAAATATAATTTTCTCATAATTAATTCCTTCGTGTATTTATTTCGCGTCGCAGATTACAACCTTGATAAATTTATTAATCGATTAAATTCATTTATCGTACGCAATATCACGTTGCAGCGAAGGTTTGCGTAACTTTTCTTTCGTATACTGATGCGAAAACGATGATACGTTAAAAATTAATCGAATATATTTCTTCGTTCATTTTTTCGAACAAAATTATTCAAAATTTATGAAATCAACCGATTATCGATTTTTTCTTTTTCTTCCGGAAATAAACATGAAATTAGCAACATCCTAACTTCATATTTTCATGAGTTTGGTAATTTCATTTTTTTTTTTTTTTTTTTGATGAGATTAAACGTGAAACGGTATTTCTGTATTTCATCGAAAAACCAGAAAATTAGAAGTCTTTAAAATTTTTAAGTTCACGTTAAATTCAAAGAACAAAAAACGAGAGTACTTTCAATAGACATTAGACTCGAAAGAATTCGTAAAAGAGAAACAAAAATAAGGCCTATTTCTGGGTCCACCAACTCCGGAACTTATTGTCCATAAGTTATTATATATGATGCTTTTGATAAGTTCCTAGCACCAGTTTTTGACAACAACTCCTAATTGGTAGAGGACAGAGAATGAGCGGGGGGGGGGTTGGATAGAGAAGATGAGGATTCAGCTTAACGATATGGTCAATAATTACATTACATGTGCAATTGTGCATAACCACTTCTTTTCATTCATTTCATTAATTTTATAATCATCAATTCGCAAATGACGAATTTTAAAGAGATGATAAGTGTTATTTTTAAAAATAACATTACAATTTGAAAATAAGCATAAAATTCATTTTTATAACTCAAATTAAAAGGAAGAGCACTTTCAAGTAGAATTTTATGTTGACAAAATTTTTTGCAGCATTTTAAATCTAGTTTTAGGGGTTTTTCAAGGTACATACAGCACATACAATGGACGGTGGATGGAAATGGTGTTAAAAAAGAGGGGGCATATCTTCTAGTCGTGGTGAGTGATAGTGTCATTTAAAACAATGCTTTCTGCGTAATTTCCCCCTTCCTCACCCCTCACAGAAGTTCAAAAATGTGACGAAATCTGAAAAATTATAATTATCAAATTTTTCGACACCAGCGCAAATTTTCATCGGGCTAAAAATGTCATGGATCAAATATCCTATATGGACCCTCAAATCATCAAAATGAAGTGAGGGACAATCGATGAAAACGATAAAAAAATGGGGCTTCAAAAAGTTGAAAAATAAATAAATAAATTACACTCCTCAAAAATGGCTCAATTATCGAAATGATGCCCTTCCATGCAATACTTCTGATCATAATTCATCACTTTACGCTAATGAAAATATATATTTTTTTTCAACTGTGATTCCTAGTATTTTTTCTATTTTTCAGTTTGTTCGGAAATTAATCAAGAATATTACGTATAATAACTTTTGGGCAATAAAGTTTCGAAGTGAGTGTACCCGAAAACATGCCATATTTACACTCTAAAATCTATAATCTTATCCGTTGCTCGTTATTTGAAGAAAAGAATAAACACGATAAAATCATTCCATCGTGTTATTTATTTACCAAGTTGGTATCATCTTGAAAAGCGTAATGTAAATTAGTTATCCATCTCCTGTCTCCGTGCACCAATACGTCGCGTTCCTCCTGCAAATATGTGCCATTACGTCAAACCACATATTAAATAATTTCCTAATAGAATTGCTAAACGTATCATTAATAATGACGCGTAAAAGCAGTCTATTTCGTACTTGAAAACAAGCGGTTTCTGCTCTTTTCAACATTTCCCATTTATTGAGTATTTTCATGGCGTATATATTATCGGTTTTCCGCATTCGTACCACGCATACTTCACCGAAAGCGCCTCTTCCGATGACTTTGATGATTTCGAAGTCATTTCGATTCAAACGTAAACTCTTCACACATGTTGCCACCGGTTTGACTGTAACGCGAGATGTGTTATTAATAACAACATTGGGTTACACGTTGAAATAAAATTACCAACGAATAAATAACTTACCAAACTCGATGAAATCTGATACCGCTTTTTCGCGGCGAAGCGACGAATTGCAACATTCGTCGTAGAGCACGAGTAGTATATCGAGTAGGGTTTCAATGCTGAAGCATTGCCCTTTGTCTCCCGCTCGTATAGGGCCATCTAAAAATAATGACTCTAAATTGCGCAGCCGATCTATTCCTGAAATGGTGAGGAAAAAATCATTAATGGCGTTTCTACGACGTCCAAATGATAAGAGGTTTATCTAATTGCCAAGCAATTAGTAGGAGATGAGGTCGAGGAAAGGGATAAAATACGAAATGGCCTTTATTTAAGAACTTATTACTGACGTTTTATAGTGCATAGAAACAAGGTCTAATGAAGAGCATCGCGAGTTCGGAAGCTGGAAGTCGACGCGTTTCGCTTCGACAAAGAAATAAGATGGGATCGATTAGTAAACGATTGGCGGCGCTTGAACAACGCGGTATACACCCTCACAGAAGAACGTTCGTTTACCATGGCTCGAAAAATAAAACACCAGGTTCGGTTATGACGCAGCCTTCAGAATGTATAGCTAGTTTAGGCGCCAGTCTGAGAACCGAACGTTACTCTCCGATTTCACATACTAGCCGAACGGATTCTTTAGTTAATAATTCGATAAAAACTGAGTCCAGGCGATATGAGGATCATCGGAACCTACCAACTCTCCGATTAACTTCGGATGAGATCATCGGCGTTACACCGCAGAGTATTATCACTGGCCAAATGATCGACACGCCTAGACAACACTTCACTTACGACGACATCCAGACGCATTTTTCAAATACCAGAAAGCTTATGGAAAATCAAGCTCAAGATTTAACCCTTAGCTGCAGAATGACCCTTGGTAACGCTTCGTTTACCAACCATTTCCTACAAAGTTCACCGAAAGAGATCACCGAAAACGCGCCAGATCACGTGACCACCAAGGAGGACGCATCGAAGAAGATAATCTTCAAAGAGGATACGCCATCTAACGCAGTGATCAGAGAAAACGCCTCAAAGAAGACATTGATCAAAGATAATGCCTCAAAGAAAACAATCACCAAAGGAGACTTGTCGAATAACATAATCACCAAAGAAAACATCTCAAAAAAGACAATCACCAAAGAACATTTACCAAGTAATAAAATCAAAGAAAACGCCTCGAAGAAGACAACCAACAAAGAAGACTTGCCAAATAACACAACCATCAAAGAAGACTCGCCAGACGAACTCATCGATTCGTTTCCACAAGTTTTGACAACAAGTGGCAAAACGCTGTCGCAAAAGAAACGCATAGATGATCTGAACGCCGAGGGTCATAAAGTACAAGAATCTCTACCAGTTGAAATTACTTCTCAAATATCCGCCTCAAACCCAGACGTAGCGAAGGAATCTCCCCAACAAAAACACTTCACTGCTAATAGAATGACCGATGACAAAATTGAAAATCTCACCACCTCAAACGTCATGAATTCCATTCCAGTCAACAAAAGCAACGATGGTCCGCCACAAAGGCGGAGACCAGCGCGATATATTCGAAGGAGATCAATGAACCGTCAACCGAAAATGTCACCCCAAAACATACGCGAAGAATCGCCGCAAATCAAGTATAGAAAATTATACTACAGCGAAGATCAACACAAATGGATCGAACATGTTATTATAGACGAAGAAATAGATCCAGCACAACCGAAAAATCGTCGTAAGCTTTCGACCGGAAGTAGATATGAAAGGATTAAACCTCACCGAGTGAAAGGACGCAGGACGAGCGCTCTAAGGGATATCTTACCGACGGCTATGGTGAAAAGCGATGGTAAAAAACGAAAATTACCTTACGATAAGATCGAAGTAACAGATTTACTCAGAATGGAATTACACAAACGTAAAATGCCAGTAGTACCTTCTTATTTTCAAGAACATATTTTTAAGTTCGGTAAGCTTCCATTTCGAGGTAATCCTCGTTATCATTAAGAGTTCGTTTAAAAGCAATAATTATCATAAGCGTTATGACGACGGCGAAATAAAAATGTACAAATGGTTCTTCATTCGACCTAAACTTACCAGATTGATTATCAACTTTATTTGAAAGTTCAGACATTTCATTATTAATAAGTGTACTATTCTTCGACATTTATCTATTAAAACACATTATGTCGGTTCCATATAGCGTTTAAATGTCACCGAAATTGATTCCTGAAATCATATATAACGTTTTAGCATGACAAGCGAAATAACGTTGTACGATTCACGAATGAAACGGGCTTTGGTACGCGAAAAATGATCATAGAGAAACACTCGAGATGTTTACAAAGTGTTTAAGTGATGTATTTCACGAGTTTAGCATTCGCTGGACTGTTTAACTTTTTATATTTAGGAAGCGTGAATCTCTTGAAAATAAGTGTGAGGATCTTTTACAGCAAGCATTTTGATAAATGCGATGAAATTAGTCATCAAGATCAAAACTGCAGTGGTGTTTGATGACTTAAAAAAAACACTGGAGGTAATAATTTCAAAACAGATGTTATCTAGCGGATAAATGCCAAGAAATATACTATTATGTTTGAAATATTAATTGTTTTAATTATAATACACAATAAAAGCGGATACTAAGAATAAAAATTGAATTATGCGATAAATAGTAAGAAATTTTGAACCTTACCGTCAACATCCCTCTGCGATAATAGTAACAGGAGAATATCTGTTATTGTAAATTTTTCAATGAATGAAACTAGGAGTAATATTTTACATTTCTTTACTACATTTATACAGGAAATAACGTCAAATCTTTATAAATAATCACCTTGAATATTCACGAAAATATGGCTGACTCTGTAAAATAAATACAGGAGTCGAGAGACGAGATACTAAACTGAAGTAATCTTTCCACCTTTCCATTTAGGCTAGAAGAAAGTACCTAAGTTTAAAATTTAGCCTATATAATCATTATTTCAAAAATGATTGAGAGATCGCGCTGCTTGAAGTTTATTCGATGGGGCTGGCGCCATTGACTATAAAGTCAATGGCTCTCGGTCCCAACTGAAGGCATACCTTCTCGAAGTAGATGACTAAAGACTAAAAAGCCCTTACCACTTCCGAAGGTGGAGGTAGTGTTTGAAGGGAGCTCCGATTTCTTCTCTCATTTTCAGTGATATTTTATGTATTACCATCAATTCGGAATATTTTTCAGGAGAAAATTGAAAAAATAGCAGATTATGTCAATTTTAGAGGTAGCTTTGAACCTACTCAGCCACCCTCATTTCTGAAAGTACTTCCGAAGGGAGAGGCATTTCGAATAAATCGGGGCCATCGAAGGTAAAGATGCCTCCAACCTATGCTTGTGCCGCTGGAGGTGGAGGTACTTGATCCTCCTCGCTTCTCCCCGCAATCCCTACTAGATAACCCGAATCAAAGTTTCAAAAGGCATGGAAAACGATACAACTTAATTGTAATTTTCCCCAACGACAGAGTACGAATAACTTTTTTCGTAGCATATGCTCTCCAATAATTGTATGTTTTAATTTTCTTGGAAATTTAATTATATAATTCTACTAGAATGTTAGATTGAAGGACAAAACAACTTCACTGTTTAAAATAAAAATGTGCAACCTTTGAAATCTAATATTATCAATTAATTGAGTTCGATAAATTTAAAAAATTTTTATTTTTAAATTTAACAATTATATTTTTTAAATAAGAATTTTTTCCAATAAATATTAATTACAACATAAATACATTTGATAAATAAATCTTATTTTTGAATGATTTTTCATTATTTATCTTCATACATCATAAAAACAAAATTTTCAGATGGCGCCCCGTTTCATCAGGGAAGAACATTTCGCATACCTGACTCCCCTTTTTCAAAAAAAGTCTTTCTAGTCACATTTCTCCCAAACCTTATTCGGAACACAAGAAAGAAAATTGTAGGATTCATTTTGAGCTGACTTGAAATCCCCTTTAGGCAAAACAAAGCACCAGAAATATTCAAATGTATTTTTTTAATCCAGCTTCGTACGTT
Organism: Phenacoccus solenopsis; assembly: GCA_009761765.1. Classification (NCBI taxonomy): domain Eukaryota; kingdom Metazoa; phylum Arthropoda; class Insecta; order Hemiptera; family Pseudococcidae; genus Phenacoccus; species Phenacoccus solenopsis. The sequence goes on along the minus strand of VFXL01000230.1, from coordinate 37,723 downwards.
AGCTTTAATGCCTTTAATACATATTGCACGCAACAAAAAACAGTTTTCAACTCCATTCGTTGTCGAAATCAATGAAATTTTTTTGTATCATATGAAAGCTGATATTTTTATCACATTTTTAAAATTATTCGTAGATTTACAACATAGGTGTACCGCATAAATGCAAATACAGTACAAACTACAAATAAAAACAAAGCACCAAGTTGTTTTTATGAAGTGGTGTTGTTACGGAGCTGTTTAGATTATGAAAAGAAAAATTGTATAGTGCTCCAAGTAAGGCTTGCTTAGGGTGTTCAATAAAATATTCAGATAATTACATAAGAAGAAAAAAAATTATTCAAGAATGTTAATCTCTTGGAAGCAAAGCTGATAAAAATAAGAGCAACGAAGTATGATTTCAGTGGGTTAATTTTATAGGAATCTTAAGTTGACTAGATTTTTAAGTACATGTCTACCCTAAATAAATTACAAAATTGAATAATTTACGAAAATACAGTTTGAAAAATTCTGCACAACAATCTAAGCAATTAAAGGATGAAGAAATGACAAAAAAAAATAGTTTTACAAAATGCGATTTTTAATGATATAACAACCATAAGTAATTAATTATAATGAAATATACAAAATTAGTTTTTGGTCCAATGAAAAAAAAAACAAACAAACAAACATCTTATAAAATAGTAACTATTCTCAATGAGCTTGCAAATCCATATATGATTATAATAATTCAAGAATTCGAAAACATAAACACAATTTCCAAATTAAACATGGTAGTCTCCTCCATCAAATCTTTCATCAGTTATTGATTCGATTATGTAAAACGCTGATTTTTGGCTTAACCAAATAAGGCTTAAAAATAAACCTTCAGCTATACCCAACACAACTCCTCCCAAAACATCCAACAAATGGTGACGGCGAAGAAAAATTCTAGAAATTGATACAGAAAAACACCACGCAAGCAGAGGAGGAACGAATATTAAATTAACAGGATACAGATAAAGGAAGAAATAAGCGATGAATACTGCTCTCGAAACGTGGCCCGAAGGAAATGAAAATTTATCAGGGCCCAATTCCAACGCATCTGGTTTGTTACCGGCAGGTCTGCGACGACGAAATATTGCTTTCAGGATGGCCACAAAAATTATATCGAGAATTAAACCTAAAATGAACAAAGATGAATATAATTTATGTCCATGTTATTATATCAGTGAGTTATGATGAACAAATTTCATACCTATGAAAAAATTAACTTGCATTTGAAATAAAGATGGTACCCAAGAAAACCAAATAAACAGGAGCCAACAACATAACCATAAAATACCATGACATGAATACTGAAAAAGAAATGATAATTAGAAAACTGATTCGAACTAATTACTCATTATTTACCAACTTAAACTTAATGATAAAATAGACTCACCTCTAAAGTTTTACCTTGCCGTTTAAACGCTCTTACTGATTCAAAACGATCAGAAAATCGGCATATTTCATCGGACATATACTTATCGAATCTCAAAAGAGCTTGAATAGTATAAGGTGGTTTTCTTTTAGACATGATGTTCCTGGTTTTTTTTTCGACAAAATCCACAACTGTAAATAATTATCATAAATATTCATGATAGCAATGTACTCCAAAATACCACACATGTAATGATATGAATATCGATGTTACATCATCAAAACTTTTCATCTCTACCAACCTTTTTACAAACAAGCTTCCAGAGAAATGAACGACACCAAAACTCGACTAATAAACCAATAACTTATAAATTTTAAATTTTAAAATTCAAAAAATATCGCATAAATATTTTGCCGTTCTTCGCAGTTCTTCGTTTAGGTTCATCATCTTATCAGGAATCAGCAAATACTCATTTCCCCTTTCCCCTACCTATGTTTAAACTTCTCGAATTTTTCGCTAGCGCTTCTATAGCTTATTTATTGAACCCGAATAGATCACAGAAACAAAACAGTGAGTGATAAAGAATCGAGACTTCTACTTTGATGACAATCTGTGCTCGCATATTTTCTAGGTTTTCTAGTATACGAACTTTGGTACGAACAGTAAATAGTGTTGCTACTGGTATTGAGTTTTTCAAGTATCGCATTTAGGAATGTTGAAACGTAGTTTTATTTTGTTAAAAACATATTTTATTTTTATTTTATCTGTATAAATGATTAAAATACGTTTATATATTGGTAATAACGCACCAAAATGACAACAAATGAACAAAAATCATTACCTTTCTTCTGATAACGTTTGGGGTATTCAGGTGAGCTCTTTAGATGGTTACTGCTTTGTTTTATTTATTGGTTCAAAAAGTTTTCTATATGAAAACGTTCGAAGTTATAATTTTTGTGTTTTATCTCATATGGTAATTCCATCGGAAAAATATCAAAATGACAATTGGTTACATTTCACACAAGTGTTTGTGTCACTGATGTGATGTGTTTGGCTCAGTTGACCACTGTGTTACACTAAATTTGGATTCCTTTGTAAATGTTGGCAATTGTTCGGTCTGTTCTTATTTTCAGTTATTATACGAAATATTTCTTAAATTTCTAATTTCATATTCCATTTTCACTTCAAATTTCATTTAATGGATTAGAAAACATAGTGTATGTGCATGATCTGATTCAATGTTCTTTTTGTGTGCGTGGAATTTAATTTACGTATATAACTAAAATTGAAATACAAATCGATTCCAATGAATTAAATATAATTAATTCGTCTAAACATTTAAATTTATTATACAAGTCTCAGTTTGGATTTGTGTTAGAGTTTTTGTGTTATTAATATTATTATGATTATTATTTCGATATCCTGTCTTGAATACCGAAATAATTATCGTAATTCTGAAAACAATGCAAATCTCAATAAAAACGTTCGTTATTTAATTAAAATTTTTTTCCTTAGATTCAGAACTAACGATGGACGAACCATTGAAAAAGAAACTGAAAAAGGAAAATGATTTGGAATTGAATCTGCGCTTATTTCAAGATCACCTGCTCTGCAACTGTCTTTGTGGCCTTCCCAGAACCGAAAACGTAATTTTTAATCTTTTCTTGGAATCTGACACAGGAGATACACCATGGTTGAATGTAACGACGAGTCGAAATCGCGACGAAGTATTAATGTTCATCACTTCCATTCAGCTGGTATGCGAGCTGGCCATCCGACAAAACGCCGAAGGAAAAACGTGTTCGAATATCTCCAGCGTACTCAAGATATTCATCAATAATAAAAGTCATCTGATCGATTATTTTCTAAAATTAGCCGATAATCCGGATCGTTTTACTTCATTTGCTACTAGTCGAGCTCTGTCATCTTTTTTCCTTATCGTTAATTCATGGGGCGTGCAAAAACAATACGATCACAAACTACTAGATGATCAAGAACTGCTGGATGACCAGGAATTGCCCGACGAACAAGAATTAACCGATCACCCAGACCCATCCGAAGATCAAGAATTGCTGGATGAGTTAACACTTAATGTAGCCAAAGAGCAGGAACCTTATAAATTATCCTTTTCGTTGGATGTGCTGATAAGCTTAATCAAATGGAAAGATTTTTATAATAATGCCCTAGACGATACGTCGTTCGAAGGTAGTAATCGTTCAACGAAATGTAGCTCCGTATCCGTAAACGACATAGATCGTATAGATTTCACTCGTATCAAGTGTTTGTGCCTGAAATCGCTGGAAAAGGAATGGCATAATATTGTAATCAAATTCAGCGAACTAATAAGGATGAATTCGTCAGCCTATCATTATAGCATTATCACTTTTTTGAACCTCTGGAAGGCGATAATATCGGTGAAAACGAATCTATCCGTTGACGATACGAAACAATTTTATTCTTGCTTAGACACGTACGTTTCGTTGTTGACGCGAAATACACCACCCATTATTTGGAAACGTATATTGAGCCTGTTAAATGAAGTACTATGTTACGGCAGTACGCTAGCTTTACAAAGTACGTTACCCGAGGAGCCGTGTATATTGGCGCGAACGATTGTGCGTAAAATACGCAATCCAAATGAAGCTTATAATCTCCTCAATTTAGTACCTTATCGACAAGGTAGCGGACGTTTCGGCGGAGGAAGTGGAGATGGCGATAAAGTGTTGTTGAAAAAATTAGTATTATTAGTTCTAAAGGCAGTCGCGGTAACGGTGAAAGAAGCTAGATGCAATTCCTCCAGCGATTCTTCATTGGGATCGGAAGCGGATGACATAGACGCCGATATGATGGTCATCGAAAGAAGCATCGAAGACGTAATCAGACGAGTAGATAGATTCGTCAAAGAACTGCTGAGTTTCCATCCCCAATCCGAATTGGCTCAGTGGGTTGTAACAGTATTCGTCGACCAAGACGATTATATGATCGAAAGTATGATATGTTGTCTAGACGTTTCCGTCGGTTTATGCTATCGAAGTGATATCAGGGAAGATGACCTACGTCGTAAACTAAATCCGTGTATAACTTTTCTTCAATTTTTAAAAACTGTTTCGTTCGATCACACTGTACTCCTAGATTATTTAGTTTCGAACGAAACGAATTTTTTACTGTATATTTATAGGTACCTGAAATATATTTGTAGAAATTGGATCACTTTTAGGCGCAGCTGCGGAAACGACATTGAAAAAGTGGTCGATGTGTTGAGTAATCTTGAATCATCCATCGAACGTTTAACTAATAATAGAAGGCACGGTGAAACTTACATGTACCTCTTGCCAGTGCGAAGATTGTTGATAAAATGTGGTGAACATTTTTATAAAGAAATGCAACTTCGCCTTATCGTGTCTTAATTCCTGTACATTGCATTAATTTGTTTGTTTAGTTGAAATTTTGTTAAGACTATTTATTTAAAAGTTAAATAATTCGATTATTTTTATACCTCGTGTTATTATTAGATAAAAAAATTAGTACTTTGTAAAATATTTATTTTACAGAAATCGTAGGCCTACTTCATGGTTTAAATATCTAAATAGCGTATGCTGTGTACGCTTTTAAATTATCCAAAAATTCATACCAAAAATCTATTCACAGTTATATAGCAACTTATATGAAAGAGCCTATTGATTTTTTTTTTCAATTATTTATTGCTAATGTATAGTAACGTATTTTAACGAATACTAATGCCTGAACTGTACATCTTCTGTAAATAATTTGTTTATAGTTAATTTTTTTAAGACATTATTTTTATATTATTTATACATGTGTAACTTTTTTTTAATACTTTGTATATTTCATGTATTAAATCTGGTACATTTTTAAATATTTTGTGCGCTTATTTTCTTTTTATTTTGGCTTTTATAGCTTTGTTGTGGTTTGTGTATTGTCTGCTGTAATTCGGAAGCATTGAATCGTATGATGCGTAATGCGATCACTGAAAGTTACCCACAGTATAAATGAGTTTTTTTTTTACGCTTAATTTTGCTTGATTGAATTTGGATGCTTTGATTTATTAATTAAAATTAGTTATGTTACAATTTTTTTTAATATTTAATTAGCTAATTCGTTACATTAAAAAGAAACTGCAATGAGGATTGTAAGTTGAAATACTACTAACCATTAATTAAATTATGTGGCTGGAAATTTGTAAAATTACTCGAGGCCCTGTAGAATTTCTATTTGGTGAAAAAAATTGATTAGAGCGAAGGTCATACTTGACCATTTGAATATTTTTGTAATTCTTCATTTTTGATGGAAGGAAAAAACTTAATTTTAAAATTATAATTCTTAATAGAAAATAGTGTGGCCCGTGAACTATTTGAACCCTCAAAGGGTAGGAAATAAACATTAGAAATATCAAGTTGAACGAAATTTATAAAAAAAAAGAACTGAGTAAACATAAATTTTGCTTAAATTTAATTTCATTTTCAAGCGCTAGTCATTGGATTTTGTTCATAGATACATTTCTTTCCAATTGAGGGTTATCTACTGGGCCTATTTTAGTGGTGTCCGAAAATTTTCTAATTAAAAAAATTAATTTTATTAAATAATTCAACAAATTCACAAACTCCACAATTTTTCCTCCATTTAAATTCTCATTAATAAGAGAAAAACGATTCAATAGTTTTCTTTAGTCTTTAGAGTATCACAAGTACATGCATGGAATATCCACGTAGATTTAGAGTGACATTTATGAAATGATGAGCCCCTTTCCCCATTTTGGAGCATTTTAATACTTATGTTCATATTCGGGAAAGAAAATAATATGCTGGTTGGTGGGAAATACGGTTTCTGTGATTTGAAATCGATATTTTTCAACAATGAAAAATGACTCTATGCCGAACAAATGGAAGGAATATCGAAAAACAGAAATTTATGACGCAATAACAAAATAAAAAAACTAAGCAGAAAAATTACATTTCTTCTCAAATTTCTGAAATTTTACAAAAGATTCTCAAAAAAGAGAAAAAAATATCAAATAATTTCCAAAATATAAATGTTTGCATTTTGGACGATTCATTTTAAAATTGGAAAAGAATTAAATTTTACGCTGAAAAAAAAAATATATATTTGATGGTAAATTCATTTGTGTATATTTGTCAGTAAAACTGAGGAAAAGGGGAGAGTGAAGAGAAAAATTGCAAATACCGAGTATCGAACCACTGTCATGGGGGCTTCACATCACCATAATCCATACTCAATTAGAGTGTATATTCACCTATACTCTTGAAAACCGAATAAAATTATGCACTTATTAATGTTGTTGAAACTGATCATAGGTATAGTTTTCATTGAATTAGTAAATTATCGTACCTAATACGCGAATAGAGAGTTTTCTATACTTTCACATAATTAAATTTATGACATTTTTCAAGTATCCCGCTCTTATAAAATCAATTTTTTGCTTTATATCGAAGTTCTATCTTATTTAACCCCAAAAATTGATTTTTTAAAAATTTTGAAGAAATTCATATAATTTACAAAACTGGAATCTCATAATTTTTGAAAGGTAAGAATAATTATGATTTGTATATGCACTTGTACTGATAAACGACACTCAAATCTCGTGGACCTTCCTTAATAACAACCCTCCCCCCCCCCCTCCTTAAACGAAAAATTTTAGGTTACAGTACTAGCTTATTTTATTATTCTGGCTATTACTCAGTTAAAATATGAGTATAGTCAACGAAGTCATTCTCAGATCCCAAATAAGAGCCTCAATGCACGAAGACCAAATCATCAAGTCTCGTCGATTTGTCGACAAAATATACGCTGAACACGCTTTTAGTTACGCCAATGCATGAAATAGTTGAAATAAGGGGTTTACGAGTAGAAATTTTTGAGTTGAATTTCATTTTGGTGCTATAATAATTAATATTCTACTGTGATCTGTTTTCATTCATAGGTATATACGTGTGATTACAATTAAGTCTTCTTTAGAAATATTTAATTTTACGTTTATATTTTTCCAATGACGGAATCATAAAAACACCTTAAGGTAAAACACCATTTTATTTATAATTATGTACGATTTTGGGAACGTACCAATATATTTTTTTTAATAAATTTTGAATTGTTGTTATTATTTTAGTAAAAATGCATCGTTCATTTACTCAGAAATACTACTTCGGAATAAAGAGAAAAATAGCATTTTTAATTCCATTATTTAATTGTACACACAAATAAATAAGATGCCAACGAATTTTAAACTTCATTGAAGAAAATTTACAAAATAAAGTTTAACAGCTAAAAACGGCAAGTACAACTATCGATAATAAATCCTTACGTGGTAAAACCGATTAATCTCTCGTTTTATATATTTCAAAATCAAGTTTCAAGAAGAAATGCAAAGAACAGTAGGAAAAGATTAAAAATAGTTACATCGTTGATACCTATTCAATTTTTTCTCAACACCAGCGTACTCTGTAGCGACGATACAAAATTACATGAGCTGAAATATCATCAATTTATCAACGAAAATTCAAAGAATGGAGAAAATTACATTTCTGATGGCATATGAACTTCTAAAACTACATGAATGTTGAGATTCCTCGACTTGTCAAATGTCTAAAAGTGCAATTCCGCAAACAAGAATTTAAATATTAAAAACGCGCTTTCACATTGTCACGTATCTCTGGTTTCATCGATAACGAGATCATATGAACTATTTTCCAAATCTTTGGATATATTTTCTGACTTATTATTAGGACTATCACTAAAAGAATTCCGGCTACTGCATGATACTGTTTTTGAATTCTCTTTACTGGACGAACTGGAATTCTTTTCGGATTCGGAACAGCGTTTCTTACTAGTCCGAGTTTCCGAGCCATGCCGTACCGCTGATTCGCTGTAAGCAGAAATAATTCAAGTATTTGGGCAAGATAAGGATGCATGAAAAAATTGGTCGTACATACCTGCCATGAGAATCAGGAGCACTTCGTTTCCTGGATTTTTCAGGTAAAGTTTCGTTAGAGTGTTCAGGGGAAACGGAACTAGCTTTTGATGTTCTAAGAAAACATAATTCATGATAAGCGAAATGAGTACAAGGATTACAGTAACTTATCGATATTTACTTTTTTTCTTCTTCTGGTCCAACATCAGCTATATTTTTGACTAGATCTTTCAGAAATTCAAATTTCTGTTCTTTTAATATGCAGTGCTTTCTGTATTATATAATAAAACAGAATAAATTGTGAATCAGTTCAAATATTTCTCGAGTTTTAAAATTACCGAGTGATCTTACGTATGAGATAAGCTGACTGTTTTGGCATTTTTTTCTCTGGTTATGTTGGCCGTGTGATTGAGAAGTGAATTAATAAACAACTCCACTGAACGAGGTGTGCATTAATTAAAGAAAAATTACTTTTAAACATAATCACAAACATAAGAAATTATTAATAAATAAATTCAATTCATATAAAAAAGGATATAAATCACTACAGGAACTGCGTGGGCTATTTTACCGACATCGTCGTCCATCTGCATTATTTTCTTGATACGACCCTATAAAAGTGAAAGAAAAATTCAAAAGGAGTTGTAGGATAATTAATCAGTTTAACTAATTCAAACATTGTAAGAAAAGGTGAAAATCATAATAATAAGTACTTACAGCAGGGAAACGAGCGTTGTACTTCTTCTTCTTACTAGGCATGTTTGAAAAACATCAATTGATCAATCGACTTCGAAAATTCGGAGAATTGTACAAATTTATTAAAAATAACGTCGTTTATATCAAAATCAAAACAATTATTTTCTTTTCCCCTTCAAAAAAAATTATTATTTGCTTGCATTATGTAACGTGTTAAATTTGAGAGTACTAAAACGATATTTTTGGCCCAATGCTTTATCTCGAAGGTGGTAAATTGGTAATTTTTGAAAGCGCTATACATGGAGTTTAACTATACCATGACTATACCCATACCCATTGACTTTTATATATAGACTGCTAATGCACATTAGCTCAATTGTCCCCGACATTAAAATTTTACAAGTCGCGATATGCATTATACGCATGCGCGAGTCTTGAATTTATAAACATAACATCTGCATAATATGTTTTAATTGGTTATAATCTGTTATAATCAACCATATGATAACTGATTATAAACTCCGCTCATGCGCACTACGCATTTCGAGACTTATATTGAGTTGTATGTCGGGGACACCGTTTTACATTACACTTATGCAGTCATTAGCAGTCTATATATGAAAGTCAATGCCCATACCATACCTATAGGGTCAAAACGTTGATGTTTGATCTAACCTGGTCAACAAAGCATTCGATTTCGATGTTGAATCATCGATTTTTGGTTTTTGTATTTTTTGCATCGATTGTTGGAAATGGAAAACGTGCATTACCAATAAATTTTACGATTACCTGTGTTGTTACTCTTAGCTACCTCGTGAATATTTAAGGCGTTTTATAAAGTTGTACTTGAACAGAAAAGTCAAAAATTTTTAATTCACCATACAGTCAAATTCCCCAGATTATTGCTTAAACAAATTATAAAAATTCTTGTTATTCATTCTTCTACTTCATCTTCATGAAAGTGTAGCTAAAGGCAAGGTATCTAATCGAACTGTAGAACATAGATACTAAATTCTCTGAAATTTCGCCAGTATTTTCTTATGAAAAATCTACATCTTTACCATTCATATTATGTTTTATTGCAAATACCAGTACACCACTCTTTAGAATATGCTTATTCTGCTTTTAAAAGGAAATTGGTTCAGTAATATAAATTGTAGAACAGTAAATTATCTACAAAAACTTTTTTATAACTTTTTGTTGCGAAGTCGATGTAAGTGCTACCTACTGCTACATAATGTAGATGAAAATAACCTAGCAGAATGAACTCTGATGTTAGTGTCATGATTATTTCATAGTAATAGTAATAACCTGTAATTCACTTCATTATTCCCACCCTTGGGTCCAGCCAGCTTATACTAGGGTGTGTCAATTTTTGCTTTTTATTGAAAGATGTCAACGTCAACAGTGGCAAGACCACTAGCAGTGGCCAAATAAGCCGACAAAATGTACAATTAATTTCAAACATCAAACAAAAATTTATTTACGGAATAATAATTACAAAGGGGGTAAAGTTTTTTTTACGTGCTATGTTCAGCAAAAATGGCTAGAGACACGAAAGTAGTAAAGTTTTCAAAACTTGAAGAATTAAAAAAAAAGTATTTTTGAAGATTTGAAATTTTTGTGTTTAGATTAAGACGTTTTATTTTGTTGCATAAGAACTGAACAAGTTTTCAGCTGCCCATTTTTCTCAAAATTTAGGAGATCTGAACTTTTCCAACTTTTTGAAAAAAAAAAACAAATTTTGGGTATTTCTAAATAAATAAATAAATGACTAATTTGTGAGTTATGTGCATGGCGTGAGCTCGATATTTTCAGCTTTTCAAGACTCCGCGTAAACAATACGATCAATTATTTTTTACAGTGCAAGATCTCTCAAACCAGGTATATTACGACATTACCTACCTATTTCATTCGATGTGTTTTATTTCCAGATATGCCGTGGAACCGTGTGTCCAAGTCATTCGGGTACAATCAGCGCAAAATCTCAGTTTGCTGATAGCATAAAAAGAGTTAAACTACAATTTCTGAATCAGAAATTGTTTTTAGAATTACTTTAATGATTTCTAAGGCTGATAAATTCATTTCAACTGCATTACAATTTCTTTGCATTTGAAAAAAAAGAAAACAATTTATTTTAAATAATTGGAAAAGAGATTTTTTTGCTGATTATACCCAAATCACTTGGACACACGGTGTAGTTATCTATACATCACATACTTTGTAAACCGTTCAAGGTAAAAGTTCAGCGTATTTCATCTTTTGAGTCCTAAAAGACTGAAATTAAGCCCACACGATTGTATATTTCACTTATATTTTATGGCGTTTGCAGGGACTATGAAAAACTATAAATTTTTATATAGTATCTATACTTATGTACCAAAAAACACATAAAAAGGCAAAATTGTTTGAGGTGAGAACGCAGTCGAGATTTCAGTGAATTTTTTGTACTTTTAACTGGATAAGTATACTACAATGACTACGCTGTTGTGATAAAAAAAACGTCAAATTGTTCAGGTAAAAACAGATTTTTATTTTTTATAAATTTTATATACGACTATATTGACTATATACTTAAGTATAACAAAAACTTTAAAAGACTCGAATAAAGTAATTATAATCGCATATAATTAAACGTCTCAATTTTTATTTCGAGTAAAATGATCTTAAAAAAAGTACACCAATGTATACGATAAAACTAATTTAAAAAATGAAACTGCTGAATTCCAAATGGTGAAATCATATCATACTGGTAATTAATATCCAATCCACATTTAAATGACAGAACTGAAAGCTATTTATGAAGGTCCTTATAAGTTCTCACCTTCGCGTGTTGCATTTATTTCGGTATTTTTCGCGAATTAAGCAATCTCTTGGTATACTTTGTAGTTATTATAATTTTTATCAGTCTGATTCATGCTTAACACATTTTTGAAAAGATAATTGAAGATAACAATGAAGCCGTTGGCCGTCCGTCGTTAGACTTTGTTCCAAAGCAAATATTAGGTGTTTCTAAAAGAAATTAAGAATGTAATTATACCTAGGCTTTGTTTGTATTAGAATGAAGAGATGAGATATCGATACCTCGAGAAATCAGCGACAATGATAAGCAAACATAGATTTCCATAAATTCATTTGCTTATTAGGATTTGTAAGGTCGTGCGAACGTAATGAAGCAAAAATTTACAGAAGATACCGAACAGGTAACAAAAAATTATGGGTACCAACATTTTTCAATATATTTACCTAATTCATTCTTCTAATCTATATGTAATTTTCTTCACACTATGGTGTAATCTTTAATGCATAGTACAGTTTGATATGATGTGATAAACATTCTATATGTACCTACACCATTTTTCTATGTACTACTTGTAATATAAAAAATTAAATACTCTCAAGTATATCATTATGCGTTCAACTGGCTTATGTATTCGTAAAATTAAGTTTTAATTAAAAATAAAGTTTTTGATATTCATTTAGCTATTTTTATATTGAATACCATACATATAAAGTTTGAAATGGACGAAGATTACAGGAAATATGGCACATTTTCTACAGAAAACATCATAGACAAATGTGATCGAGGTAGGTGCGTAATTGTTCTAGCTGTCGTTGTTATCTCAACTTTTCATTGTAAATAAAAAGTTCTATTGCACTTTAAAAAAAGTAGAAATTTCGAGGAAAAATAAATATTTAGTTTTCAAGTCGAAAAGATATAATACCTATATGAAGCGATACCTATACCTATTATCTATATCAATACTCTGGCTCTCACGTCATTACCTACAATAGAAGCTACCTATTATAGTATTTATGTTGTAAGACATCAATTTGACAATGTATTGGAAACTTAAATATTATGTAAGTGTTTATTTTCAATTATAATTATTTTTAGAATGAAGAGTGTAAGTCATTGAATTTCTTAATTAAAATATTTTTAAATTCAACTGTCAACAATTCCCCATTTGCGATATTTCGCGAATAACTATTTCATCATATGCCGCTGCCTTTCATCACTTCGTGTGCTTGTACGCTATTCCACATTTCTGAATTTCTTTTTTGTGCACTTTTTACTTATTATTCGTGTTTCATTCAGTGGATTTTGGCGTCTGTTTATCACCATAGGTATACCTGCATCTACTGTTAAGCTTCTCGACTCATTGTGAATTGAAATGGGTACCGCCTCTACAGGCGCCTGTCAGAGTCGTCTGTAGATCGGTTCTTTCTATATCATAAGAGAAGATGTGTTTCTAATGAGTAGTAAAGTTATGAATCACTTAAATTTGAACAGACAAACAAATTGAACGTTAAATAAATGCAGTTTCATAACAGATCTAAGTGAGGTTTTATAGTTCAGTATTTTAATTACGTCCACACTATCGTAGAAAGGGTAATTACGTTTAGTAATTTTTATTTTATGATCCCTAAAGCGTAATTATTAAGAAGAACTGATGATTTATAAATTTTTTGTCGCAATTAACACTTAATGTTCACTTACAGTTAACATCATAGTTCTAAATCATTATTGTTTCCTAATTGATCAAAAGTACATTTATAGTATGTTCGTAACAGCGTTTCCAAATTGATGATTTTTAATAAGTAATTGCGATATAATTTTAATTTATTTGAATTAATTATTTATTAATTCTCACAACTGCACTTAATGAAACAAGTTTCCCTCGTTGAATCAAAATGTATTGCTATTGTTATAAATAATGCATAGTCATGAAGCTAAAATATATTTTCCAAGGTAAATAGGCACACCTTGATAAATTCATGCAATTTTTGTATTAAACTAATATTTAGGCTTTTCCGCACCAAATATACCATTTATTACGATACTCATTTTTTAAATAAAATGAAGAAGAGAACTGTGTATACGTACCAACATATATATACTAGCATACTTACTAGTGTATGAATATGAGTTGGTAAAAAAAAACAATTTTTATATGTTATTTTTGCAACATACTATGTTCGATTTTTCATTGTTTTAAAAATCATCGAATCGACTTTTTAGTAGACAAATGAGGTAAAATTTTCAATATTGAAAAATTATAAAAATAAATTTAACCACAAGGGTACTGTCCAGACAGAAAATTGTAAATAAAAAGCTTTGAGGATCGTGAAAATCGAAAATTTTATTAATTTATCGCATGTAATCTCCTGATATTCATTATCTTTAAATTGAAGGAACACTAATTACAACCATGATCTCACTATCTGCATACTCGAAAAAAATAAACAATCGACACAGGATTTAAGATATAAGATAAAAGCATTTAAAGCACCACAGATAGTTTTTATTGATTACTCGGCGCAGGTAGCGCATAAAATAAAGCGAAAAATCACTCAGTAGTGGCGTATGATCGTGATCACATTAAGCAGAGCTTATTTACCAAATTGTTCGCCAATTGCTCGTAGTGTTGATATGACTGAAAAATCAAACGAATTTATGACTAATACAATGAAGAGATGTAAGTACTTTTTTAAATTTAATTTTAATTTTTCGCTTTATTATTCGTAATGCCTTTTTATTTTATTTTTTATTTCTTCGAGAAATTAAAAAAAATATATCAACTATTTATTTTATTTTAACAAAATTAAAATCTTTTAAAATATTTCATTTTCTTAAAAAGATTGCTGTTAATATATAAATTGTATATTTTATAAAAATTTTCAGCTAACCTTTTTTTTATGAAGGTTAAACTTAATCACCGAACACTAAATGTACATTGTTAACCTGACAGTCTGAAAAACTGGCGTATCTGCATAACTTTAATTCATTGTTCGACGTTTATTTATTTTTCGGATTTCAATACCATCTTTGTAAATATATTTTTTCGATACCAAATGAATGAATACATCACTTACAAATGAAGTTTTGCTTTTTATGCATACCTAACATGTATGAACATAATAATTACGCCTTGATTTTTTACTCCAAAAGTTTTACTACAAGCTCATTAATTCTACGACTATTTTTTTTTAAACCTGTAAGAAATTTCCAAATTGTTACTGCAGGATGAGGTTGACTTAATCAGATTAATTTTTTCTGTATCAGTATGTAAAGTAAAACCAAGAAGGCAATTATTTACTTGCCATGAGTGAAATAAAAATAAATGCCAATTCATACATACCTAACTTTTCTAAAAAATTATATCAACAAAAATTATGTTTTAAAAAGTATATATTATATATTTCTGATTTAAATCGTAAAGAAATGATATTGCTTAGAAATTTCAACTACTCGCACGTATATCTATTTCATGCGAATCTATAATCAATATTTATTCATTCACACAAAAAAATATATAATACTTATATATTTGAAAATTTCGCACTATATTAGGTAATAAGTAAACATTAATATTAATACTGACATTCAGAACAAAGATAATAAGATGGTATCTTACGTTAGCACACTAATGTCTACACTACTTATAGGTAGATAAGATTGAAAGAAAATAGATTTCGTAGTCAAGATAAAGCCTATATTGATCTACTCTTACCAATTCTTAGTATAAAATACTTATTATATTTGCGTATCCAAGAGAATATTAAATGGAAATTCCAACGATAAAACATAAAAATTTCCGATGGAAATTTCGTAAAAAATTTTCAAGAGTTCTAAGAATAATATTTATTACAGAAAAATTTTTTAAGGCGTGTATTGTGTTTTATTTGCATTCTCAAGTTTTTGGTAGATTATATTCGTATCGTCAAATTAAATAACTTATGTTGAAACCACCAACTTAACTGATCATAAATGCAATCCAATAAATTATTAAGTCTCAGGGTTTATACGCGTGATCAACTTCACAAAGCTCGTGATACCATATTATACCTACCTGGGTACATGAAACATATGACGCGTAATTTTTTATGACGAGTAGTTTCAATCCAAGACTACGACATGACGAGAAGTCATGAAAAGAATGTATCTTGAACACAAAACAGCCCATCTTCAACATAAAATTACATGCATTTAAGGAAAAATCATTAAATTATACTTACTTCCATGTACAACGAGTAGGTAATTAATTTCAAAGATTAAATCTCATGTTTCTCATAGCTTTCTACATACCGGTTCGATATGTATTTGGTATCATGGGAATGCTGGGTGTCATGGTGGCTTACATGATGCGAGCTTGCTTAAGTATCGCTATAACTCAAATGGTGAAAGCCCCCGCACACTCGAACCATTTTTCGGTACCAAAAGAAGATGTTTGCCCAAGTTCAGAGGAAGTTACTACCCATGGACACAGCGTAACACAAAACGTATGAGCTCAGAAATTGAAATCTTCATTAAACTCACTCTAACAAATTATCATTTTGGTTTTTAACACGCTTTTTCAAACCATTTCAGTACGTTGGTCAATTCGACTGGAATGAAGAACAGCAAGGGATGATTTTATCAGCCTTCTATTTCGGATACATAATAACTCACATACCCGGCGGATTATTAGCGCAGAAATTCGGTGGCAAGTACACCTTAGGCTTGGGAATTCTATCGACGGCAATTTTCACATTGTTAACTCCCATCGTCGCGTATCAAGGAGCCGTACCTTTAATTATACTGCGTTTTTGGGAAGGTGTTGGAGAGGTAAGTGATGACGTTAGAGGTACTAATATAATGTGTAGAAATATGGCTTCGAATGGATTAACAAAGAATTTTTAAGCATTACTTGCATCGCGTCTTAAACTCTTCATACTTCAATTTAATTGCTATCTTACACGATTCACGTGTTTGGGTTTAAAAATCGTGAACACTGTCATGAAGTTCTCGGACTTTCGAGTGCTGCAATTTCTCATTCATCGATAGTTGACGTTCAAAGGATTAAATTTCGGGTGGTTAATTTGCTTTATTTTTTGGAATTTGCCATCGAAGGAAACGATAGACAAAGGCAAAAACAATACCACCCTCATAAAAATAAAAAATAAATAAAAACGAAGAAAAATTTGAAGACAGTGCAACGTCTAAATTAAACTAAAAATAATCTCAACTCAGCTTATTTCACTTAAATCGGTAATAAATTATTTTAAAACTATTTATCATAATGAAAATAATTTCAGGGCACCACCTTTCCGGCATTATGCACTATGTTGGCTCAGTGGGCACCGCCAAACGAAAGAAGTACATTATCTACAGCCGCATTTACTGGTAAGAACAATGAATAAAAATGTCAACTGATTAAAAATTAATTACATGATTTTACAGCTTCATGATAAATTACAGGTGTACAAATCGGAACAGTTTTGGCAAACTTGATGGGTGGAATAATTTTACAATATATGCCTACGGGCTGGGAAGCAGTATTTTATATTTTCGGAGTTATTAGCGTGATCTGGTTCTTATTTTGGGTTGTTCTGTGCTACAATGATCCGAACAGTCATCCTTTTATAACTGAAAAAGAAAAATTATTTTTAAAAGAGACGATTGGACAAATAGAAAGGAAAAAGGTATGTATCCAAGAAAGAAGTATTTTAGTATTTGCAAATAAAAGTATTCGAATAACAATGACTATTTCTTGGATTTAAAGGATCTGGGCCCAATGCCATGGAATGCGATCTTAACTTCAAAACCAGTATGGGCCTTGGTGATTGGTGAAATTGGTCATGACTGGGCCTTATATACCATGGTATCTGATTTACCGAAATATATGAGTGACGTAATGAAATTCAATCCAGCTGAGGTAAATATTATATGCCTATGTATTTCAATGTTTCATGAATATTTTTTTATGATATTCCAACTCAAGTAAAATTGATTAATTCATGATTAATTATTCTTTGAAAAAAAAAAAATATATACCTAGAATATTATCCTGTATTCATAGACTTAAACCAATTTTTCTTCTATTGAATTTGGCAAATTGATTTCTTTTCGTTTTTTTTAATTTTCATAACATGAAAAATGATGACTAGAACGTCTTATCATAACTGAATAATTTTAATCTTTTCGAATTATGATGACTGATGTGCCTACGTATGTTTAAATTTGATACTTCATTCGTAGAAATTAGAGGACCTTCGCTATTCGCTGGTCATTAAAATTTGAAATATATTCATTTGTAACAGTAGGTATACGTATTTCTGAAGAAAAAAAATTACTTCTATTCCATTTTTAAAAACGAGTATTTTTTTTTTACAGAATGGAATACTATCTGCGATGCCTTATTTTGCCACATGGATTTCGTCTCTATTCTTTAGTGCATTAGTCGATCAATTATTGAAAAGAAACGTTGCTTCAGTTACATCACTGAGAAAAACTTTCGCGACATTAGGTAAGTTATTTTCCATTAATTTTATTTAAAAATTTAGTTAAAAAAATAAAAACAAACTTATCTCAACGAGAGTAGATATTTATTGATATCGTACACCGATAGATCATGATAGTGGAACATAATATTGTAATCGCTAAATTTAACATATCCGTGTTTATATTAAGTAATGATCCTATGGAGGGTAATTCGAGATAATATTTTTTACAAATGGGTTCTTCTAAAGTTTACGATTAGATATAGAATTTTCTAGTAACATCGAAATATTCCATACGCTTTTTTTTAGCAGTTCATATGGTTGTAAATTAAATACCAAAGAAGTTACTAGCTTGTTCTACAAAGTAGATAATTATTTTCATTACGGAGAACTCGATTCTCCAAATTTTAATCAATAAACTTAATTATCACATTTCAATATTTGATAATGTGAGTGATACAAGACAGACGATCAAATAAAATATAAATTATATTTGAATGGTTAGGTATTGTAAGGCACTTAATCAATCATTAATTAACGAATGCATTCGATGTATAAAAACCGGTGGGGTATTTAATTAAAGTATCACTTATACCCAACTTCGATGCCAACTTTCATCGATCAGATATCTTAATTTGTAAATTACACCTCGAAGTTCGTATAGCATAAAAAGATTACAATACATCACATACGTAGTTGTAATTAGATTAAAAAAAAAAAGCAAAAAAAAAATATACGATCGTCATATTAGCGCATGACACCCAACATGATCACTGCCGCGTAACACGTGCTCCGAGTTCGATAAATTTTCATCCATGAATTTTCACGTTGAAAATAAATCCTCGGCGAGTTCGCGTTGTTCGCTAATCTTTATCCACTCATAACAATGTAACACGTACTTAGCTTATCCTTGGCGCGAAATCGTTAATCTCGAATTCTTCTATGGATTAGATGAGGTTATTTAGCGATAAGATATTCGTATAAGAATTTGTCTTTGGTGATTAATGATCATGAATTTGATTACAGGGGCAATTGGACCGTCAATTGGTGTGATATGCGCATCATACGTGGGATGCGATCGTATTGCCGCAACAGTATTTTTCACTATTGGTATGGCTTTTATGGGAGCCTGTTATAGTAGTTTAAGGGTAAACGCTTTAGATCTCAGTCCCAATTACTCTGGTACCATTATGGCGTTTATGAATGGAGCTGGATGTATATCGGGAATGATGACGCCGTACTTTACTGGTTTATTAACGCCTAATGTAAGCATCATCCAAAACATTTATATTTCAAATTTAATCAACGAATTAAAAAATGCAATTCAATCATTGTTCAATTTTAGAGAACCGTTAAAGAATGGAGAGTTGTTTTTTGGATTATGGTAGTGGTTTTAGTATCAACCAACTTTGTTTATGTTTTCTTTGGATCTGGCGAACAACAACCGTGGAATGAACCAAATGTCCAAGAACCAATCAAAGAAATTGAATCGAAAAATAAAGATAGAGAAGGTGTATCGAAAGTTTGAACGACGAGGACGAGGGAGTAAAAATGGTACGAAAGTTCCAAAAATCATGATATCAAGGATGCAGCTCGGGGAGTAAAGTATGATGACTTTGACTGACTGGAAGAAATATCTTTAGTAATTTGTCAAATGTACGTAGGTATTAATTTTTGTATTCCTATTTTAAATATCATTTTATAGGCAAAATAAAGAACATTGATTTTTATACTTCGTTGTTCCGTTTATATTGGCGAAATGTTATTTAAATAACATACGTGGTAAATTCTCATTTTCGAAAAGCTTAACAATAAAGCTTCACTGACAATTCTGATACAAAACTTCTGAAAAAAAATTATACATTCCACTTTTTGGAACTGCTTCGTGGTAAATTCGGCATATCGGTATGATTAGATGATCCACAAAAATAAAATCTTTTCCTTTCACGAAATATTTTCGAAGGTCGTCGAATATTACGTTATCATGTTGTCTTCTTTTCCTCACTTTATCTTTCAATGCCTAATACTGGAACATTTTAACATAAGTATATAGAGCTATCAGAAAAGGAATAATAAAATATATAACACGTAAGTAAGCATGCCTCATTAAAGGAGCTGAGTTTTTAATGGAGAGGGTTCAGACTTGCAGCTAATGTTGTTAATCACTCTATACCTACACCAGGTACCCAGCTCAGTGGAAAACATTTCGAATGATTCGGTTTTAAATGACGAAATTACAACGCTCATAAAATAAATCAAAAGTGTATTCCTATATATATATGTTTAGTAACTTTAGTGTAGTAAAAATCAGGTAGTTGTCCTCCGGAGTTTTTCGGTGGGGAGAAAAAATGAAAATAACCTGATGTACAATTTGATTTGGGACCCCCTCAAGCGAAAAAATTTTTTAAATGCAAATAATAAAAAAATGAGTTGTAAAATTAATTACGATATTACTCGGAAGTGAAATATTTTAATAGTTCTGTCCAACAGTGTTACCTCCAGGTTTTAAATACTATCAGTTGACTCCAGAACTTTGGTCGTAGGGAAAACTATCCTCAGGCTAAATAACTTTTTTTTACAATTACGCAGTAGTACCGGAGGATTTTTACATCACTAGTAGCCTTATTGATAGCGAGGCTGGAGAGCAGTTCTTATTTGCTTTAAAATTAACAAAAAAGTAAGATACGTCTAGTTTTAGCACCTCGTAATTACTCAAGTCTATACTTATTAAATTCGGTCGATTTGAGGCTTCGCAAGTTTTCTTCAAATTTTGATTTATCAGCCATTTTGTGTCCATTCCGAAAAATTCAGTCAGGACCACTCAAAGTAAACAACACATTTCATTTCATGAAAATCCGATGAATTTTGTTTTCATTCCATGCTACTACAAATATTAAACAACAAACTTTTTTTTTAAATAATTTTTTTTTTAATGATCGGTTTTTTAACGGCAACTTCTCAATATCTCAATCCCCTTGCCCCCACAATCCAAAAAGATCAATTTGGTCCCTATCAAAAACGTACTCAAAGGAAGAGTGTAACAGACCTGTTTTTAGGTCTACCCACTTCCGAACTGGATGGCTCAAAAGTTGAGGTATATGATGTCATCAAGTTTTGATATTAACGCGAGAATAATAATAAGTAGATGATATCATGTATACGTGCAAAACTGCACATATCTCCTCATTTTCTCTCATATGTAACCAATATTTTGGAAATGAAAAATCATTTTAAAGAAACTATGCCTGTTGTTGAATCATTTCTTGAGTAACAATAAAATTCATTTTCATTACTTAGGCTAGAAAAGAAAATATTTTCAAGGAGAATTTCACTCTAATAGAATTTTTTGCACTATTTCTCAAGTTGTAGTACAAGTAATGAGCGGGGAAAGGGTGGTGAAGGAATGTCAAAATGGCTAGAAAAGTTATTAAAGACATCTTCGACTCTAATGACCAATACTGTTATTAAGAACAATGTTTTTTGTGCAATTTTCATCTCTCTTACATTTCACAGAGGTTCCAAAATTAGAAAAAGCTTACTCTAACCTTCAGGAACATCCTCACAAAGCCGTTTTTCACTTTTAACTCCTTCCATATTAACTTAAGCTGAAATTTAGAAAAGCTGATGTTACTTCATTTATTGTATTATATGACATCAGATTGAAAATTCTGAGGTTTTGAGAGTTCGTTCAACTACACTCTAAATCTGAGTGAAAATTTTAGGACGAGCAAACATCTGAAAGGAATGCCTCAATAAATTCATATTGCTAGCCTCTCATCAAATTTTGAGCGATTTTCATTCACGCCTGTTCGAACTACGAAGTGGGAAAAATTACCATATGACTTCAAAACTGTACATTTATGAAACATGAAGATATGAAGATGCATTCTCCGGTAACTTTTCCCAAATAAGGTTAGATTGTCTTAATCAAAAACTTAACCAATAAAGCTAGCAAACCTTACCCTTTCCTAAGAATCTGAACAATGAAACATCGTATTTGTAGACTTTTAACGATCATCTCTATGATCAATTTTTCAGTCGTGTTTCCTCGTTGACCTGAGTGTCCATAATCAGATTACTATCATCTTCAATCAAATAGTTTTTCATGCCATCCGGTATTTCGTAAGGTGTTGACGGTTCGTTAGCTAATATTTCAGGATTCTCTTTCCAAAATTTGTCACCAATTATATCGCAATTCAAGACTAATATATGCTGTCGAAATTCATCATCCTTGGATTTACGAGCTAATTTTCTAATCAGCACTGTACCTTTGCGAAATAACTGCGGTTCATTATTATAATTTATTCCATAATCTACGAAAAGAATATCGTTCTTTTCCTTGGATACTGTGCCACTTAAAATTTGTTGAGCCTGTAATATCACGTAATTTGAAAAATATCGCAATAAATGGTATACAGTAAAACTGTTTGCTTACCTTCCGCTTATCATGATTTCCTTTCAAAACTAAAGTCCAAAATGCAGTATTGTACAGATTATTGATATGCACATCGGCTTGTCTCCAATTCAAATAATCCCTTAAATTCGTATCTGTCGGATAAACAACTACTCGGCCATCGAATCCTGGCGGATAGAGTAATTTCGTATATGCAAAAAAATCATCCCAATAATACACATAAGCTGCGCTAAATAAACTATTAACTGTAGTCATAATCGAATGGCTGTTTCTATCCAATAACGAAGTGTTCTTATTGAAGACAAAACTATACTCGTCACTTTGCCCGTATGCTAAACAAATATCTTTCAATTCTTCCATTACTTTAACTGCCGCTCGATTCATGAGTTCTAATGCTCTACTGTCATTCGGTTTCGTGAAACTGTGGAGATCCGTGAACCGGGTAAAAGCTCTACCGTCTAGGCGTACAACGATCCATGAATTAGGCAAACAGTAATCTTCTTTACGACATCTTTTCATGTAATCGGGTGCTTTGGAAGTTTCACACATTTTTCGACAAAATTTTAGCCTAAAATTAATAACAATATAGTAAAAAAGTTTCAGTAAATGATACATTTAGATGATAATTCTCACCAAATGTGGTTTATCCGACTCTTGGCGAAATGCATATATAGCGTAAGACTTGAGTATGTAAGCAAAAGATTTAGAAAATTTAGTTTTTCATACTTTGAATATTTTTATCGGTATTGTAGTTATCAGTTATCAAGCTTCAGTGCATCACACGTGCGTTTTGCAAAAATAATTCCAAAGTTTTTCAAGAAAAACGAGAAAAATACTACATCGATTTCGTTTTTCATTATTTCGATGTTCGATGTTTAACCTAAATTGAAAAGGTGGGGTAGGAACTTAGGAGGAGTGATCTGTGATCAACTGCGAATTCCAACAAGAAGCTTGAAAAGAACGATTCGTTCACTTCAATTTCTTTGTTTCATTTGCGGACAAAGAATTTCTGTAGAATTCAGCGAACATTTTCTTACCTGTAATAATTAAAAGAACGAAATCAGCATGATTTCTTTGCAGGTAGGTTCCCATTCTTGTTTCCTGCTAAACAATGACAAGTTTATAACGCCGAAAATTGCAAATAGGGGAAGAATATACCCCTCATTTTTTAAGCTGCTTCAACTCATACAAATGTGAAAGGCTGAAAGCGTAATTAAAGCAATAAAGCATTATTTTCAATTTCAAAGCTTCTATCGTTTAGCGGTGTTGTATTTATTTTTTGCGTAAATTCAATGTGAAACACTAATTACATTCAGTGTATTTTTAATTATTAAAATTATAAATGACATTCAGTTGAGAATTCATTTTGAAAAATTTTGCGTTTGTGGTTAGTAATTATTATCAAAAATATCATTCAAAAATCACACAAAGCTAACCGTTATGCTGCCTTGATTCGTATTGATGCTGTTCTCGAATAAGTATATTTTTTGAAATTATCGTCCTACTACCGCTTCACGTAAAACAATCAAGATGAGACAAGTTTTCCAATTGAACGATTTCCAAATGATGGATTCCTCCGGGAATGTTTCGCACGAATACAAACACCCATGCGTAATATTGGAAATGAATTCCAACGGCTTACACTTTTGCATTAAACAGGACGTAAATGATACGCCAGAAATTAGAAAAGTGTTTAGTTTTTCTTTTTCGCAATTGGTATCTTCCTGCCGAATTGGAAACAAAGGTTATGTCTTCAACTTCCCTGATAACACTTGTTATGTCATTTACTTCCAAGTTTTCAAAGACGCGCAATATTTCAATAGCATTGTACAGAAAGCGAAAGACAATGCTTCCAAATTTAAGTCAAAATTTTCCAACAGAACAGAAGAATCTTCAGCAACGCAATATTTTCAATTTTACGGGTACTTATCGCAACAGCAAAACATGCTTCAAGATTACATACGGACTAGTACTTACGAAAAGGCGGTTTTATATAACACCAAAGACTTCCAAGATAAAGTGGTCTTGGATGTAGGCGCAGGATCTGGTATTTTATCTTTTTTCTCCGCTCAAGCCGGAGCTTCCAGAGTGTACGCTGTGGAAGCTAGTTCGATGGCCGAGCATGCCGAAACGCTCGTTGGTTTCAACTATTTGAACGATAAGATAATCGTGATACCGGGAAAAGTGGAAGAAATCGAGCTACCAGAACAAGTTGATGTGATTATTTCTGAACCCATGGGTTACATGTTGTACAACGAAAGAATGTTAGAAACGTATTTACACGCTAAGAAGTGGTTAAAAAGGGATGGCAAAATGTTCCCCACATTGGGTGATTTGCATGTAGCACCTTTCACTGACGAGGCGCTGTTCATGGAACAAACGACGAAGGCAAGCTTTTGGTTACAGACGCATTTTCATAATATCGATCTAACTCCACTACATGACGCTGCCATCGCCGAATACTTTAGACAACCTATTGTAGATACGTTTGATATTAGGATTTGCACCGCGAAATCGGTCCGCCATACGGTGAACTTTTTAGAAACTGACGAAAATGATTTACATAAAATCGAAATTCCGTTGGAATTCACCGTTTTACAATCAGCCACCGTACACGGATTGGCGTTCTGGTTTGATGTAGCTTTTATCGGAAGTACTCAAACTGTTTGGCTATCGACCGCTCCAACCGAACCTCTTACTCACTGGTATCAGGTGAGATGTTTGTTAAATACACCGATATTCACGAAAGTCGATCAAAAATTAGTGGGTAAGGTTACCCTGGAAGCGAATCCGCGACAAAGTTACGACGTAACGATAGATCTTATGATAGAAGGATTTCCAGACACAAGATCTACGAATTGCTTAGATTTAAAAAATCCCTACTTCCGATACACTGGTCAGGCTACCGCGCCACCTCCCGGTATGAACACCGTATCTCCTAGTGAAGCCTACTGGAGTCAGTTAGACGCTCAAGTTAGACAGATCTCAGATATGAACGTTAATACTCAACCAGCAGCCTTTGACATCAGTCAATGGCAGACAAATGGAGGTCAAGTGCAAATTACAAACGCCTTAAATAACACCGTCAGCATGGTGAATGGTATATCACTGAATGGTTACAGCGATGTCATTGAAGTACAACAATGTGCCACTAATATTGTTCCTTCGGCAGCTCAACAACAATCCAATCAAAACACTTCTAACGCGACAAACGCCGCTAATAAATCGAGACAGCGTAGCAGTGCTACCGTTCCTACTTCTACTTGCGCATCACAACTAATTGGAGGAGGTGTTACGCCTAGTGTATTTTCTAATCAAACATCGCAACCAGTTATGATCACAGATAGTCCTAATTTCAGTCCTAATACTAATGAAATGGTAGGCGATTACGTTGTAAATTCTACTGAAATGATTACTCCCAACGAGTAATTTTCGGCAACCAATATCTTAATAAGCATCATTTTTATTTTATACCCTTACATTCCATCTGTATTTGCAGTACATAAAATTAAACGCTTAAATCCAAAAAAATAATATTGAACAAACATAAAAATTTGGTAGCTAGTCAAAAAAGCGATAATTGGATCGTAATGAAGAAAGCGCTCGTTTTATATTTAATTTACTTATGTAAATGCGCTAATTAAACTTCAACACGGAGGTATTAAATTGTGGATATTTTAAGGTTTCAATGTATTTCACCGATGCCCTCTGTACGAAGATATGTTTAATTGCTTTATTCAGTTATTATTTTTTTTAAATAAGCTTGTACTCCCCTTTACTGATAAATTGACATGTGGAAAAATTTTTACCATTTCCCTCCTTAATATTACCATACGACGTTATGGTGAAAATAATATCCGGTGTGAAGTGTAATATATAGATTTTTTTAATCACACTTGGAAAAAACGCTTATTGTACAATTTTGACTTTTTGTGAATGATTTGAGTCGAGTGAATATTTACTTAAATGCTTGCATTTTGTAATAATTTATTATCAGTAATTTACATTTCCGATACTTGTGACGATGATAAACAAAATCAAGATTATTAATGCTTATGATACAATTTTTTTTAATTCTTGATAAAATATTCTTCTCTGCTAAAATAATTTTTTTAATTTATTTAATGAGAGATCACGAATCATGTTCACAAAATATTTCCGTTGTAGAAAGTTCCAAACAATAAACAATTATTTTTCGTAAAAACTTGAAATTTTTTGTCATTTAGTTCCTATTTGTTTACCTTCATGTATGTACCATGTAGTGTTATGAAGGCTAGAGGCACAGAAGAGTCAAGTTGGGTTTGGGAGAGAAGGTGAATTTGTGTAAGGAAGAGAAGAAGTAGGACTATTATAGGTTCTTTGTTTCGAAGGATATTAATGAGAGAAGTATGAGGCCACGAAAGTGATTGTTTAATTTCGAGCAATCTGTAAGGATATGTTGGACAGACACACGGTTTTTATCATTTTAGAAATTTTTTTTTCTTTGGAACTGAATGTTTACAATTTTCAATGGTGGGAGTTACGAAAAATGGTATCTGAGAATATATCAGCGTTCGTAACAACTGAAATTTTTTCATATTGGGAACGCGAAATTTATTCACAATTTCAAATAATGGTTGCAGAAAATTTTTGAATTTTTTTACGATGAATTATGCGAGCGCCACAATGTAATATTACAGAAAATATATGTTCAATAAGACTAATTTCTAACGAAAAATTACAAATATTTTGAAGAAAAAGTATATGATTGAACTGACGAAAATGATTTGAGATGAAAAATTCCGTTTATGTAGGTAGGATTTCTCAACAAGAACTGAATTAAATGAGTTAAAATTTTGTGTGGTGGTTGTACGTCTTATGATCCTAGAATATGCTGGGAAACCGTTTTTTTTTTTAATTTTTAGATCAGTTTATTTGAAAACACTCAAAAGTGTGCTTACCTTGACGTACTATAAAAGAATTACAATTGAAAATTTCATAATTCTGGCTTCTTAGCACACTGAACGAAGTTTCAAGGAACAAAATTTTTTAAAAATTACTCATTTAAATATTTAGTTTTGGAGAAACACTGCATGAGAAAACCATGTTTTTGCTATTTTTTACTTACTATGGATATTTCTTCCCCCAATTCCTTTCTCATCATTTTTTCTTCGTTAGTGATCATTCCATTTCTTCCATTTAAATCTTCAACGTAGTTAATGTACAGTTTGTTTCGATTTTTCATATAGAGTACTATTTAAAATTGCGAAATTATGTACTTTGCGGGATGCGACACCACCTTAATTCATTTGAAAATGGGAAACTTTTTTTTTCATTTCAAAAATATTTACTTTTCAATAGTTCATTGTTACAATGAAACAGCGAAAACTATACAATCAATGAAATAAAGAATTAAAATGATAAATACTTCGATAAATTTTTTTTTTTTTTTTTGATATGTCATTTCTTGTACCTCTAGAAGGTCTAAATATAATCTCCAACTCAAAAGAAAAAATTAAAATCGTTTTGAGTTGGAACTAAATTTTTGCAAAACTTGAGAAAAACAATTTTTTCAACTAAAACACTTCATGATTACTGATTTTCATCAGAGTGACATTTTTTGAGAGTTCTTTTAATGTTCAGAACTCTGTCTTATTTTGTACCCAAGGGAATAACTGAACATTATTCTATAGGTGTAACTCCAAATCTAAGAATATATTATGTATATAGCTGCGATGTACGAGAGAAAATGGTTAACGATTTTTTAAATTGAAAATCTAAGCAAAGAAAAAATTTATGGGTTCTTGGATTTGTTTGTGTTCATAAAATAATGTACCTATTAAAAAAAAAAAAACGGAAATTTTTTGGTTAGATAACAGACAAAATGCAAATCCCCTCCTGGCTACGCCACTGAAAACAGAACAGTATTGTATAGTAGCCACTTCGGAATAGCTCTTGAACTTGACTGAAAGGAACTGTATGAGGCAAATTTTTATTAAATTTAATAAATAATACACAACCTGCTTTGTCCTATTAATGTAAATTATAATGGGATAGTCCATCCAACGGCGAATCGAATCAAGTAAAATGACAATTATTTTTGAAAGGATTGAGATCTTTAATTAGTTTACACGAATGTCTCAACATATAACTTACACACATCAGATCATTTGTACTACGGGGGACGAAATATACAGTAACAATGAACTCCCACAAATACATTGATACATTAAAAAACGATAGTACATTTCAATCAATATTAAAAATCGAATTACGAGGTTAAATGCTTATTTTGTCATTAAGAAAATAAAGGCAAGATTTGCAGCTTTGTTAGTGGTTCATGATCTGGAAAAAAAATGTATAATATGTCTTCGTTCTTTATGAATTTAAGTAGCAATTTCCAATGTCCGCGAGCATTTTTTTTTTTTTTTCAAAATTAATACCAGTTATAATGCGAATATATTGCATCCTTTCTGGTCAGCTTGAGTCATGGTTTTCTTCAGTACTGGGTAATTCTTCAATTATGTCATCATGGAGTTGAGCCGAGTCTTCAAAACTTTGATCGTTTCCATCTTCACTGATCGCAGATGTATGTTCTTCGCTTTCATGAGTTATAGTGTCTATACATGAGATAAGTTTTAAGAAATAGCGAAAGAAATTTAATAAAAAGATGATTTGAAAAATATTATACCTTGAAGTGCAGCTTTTAAAATATTAATTTGCTTTGATTTATTTATAGAACTAGCACTGCTTTTTGAAGAACTCAATGAAGGTGTTAAAGGAGGTAAATCTCCTAAGGATGTCAAATTATACTTGGTAGTAGAATTATCATTACTATTCGAAGGTTTTGCCGAAGTGCATTTGCTAAAATTAAAATGAATTCTGGCATTAAATAAACAAATATTGGTAAAATAATATCGTTATTGTACATAAAAATTCACTTTTTAAAATCTGATACTTCTTTTGAATCTACAATATCATTAGTGAGTGGCAGATTTTCATTTTCTTCTTTCTCAAATTTTTTATTTGATGTAGTTTCTTGTATATTAGTGTGCAAGGGTAAATATTCCGTCGATGTGTCAGAAGATTTACAATTCTGTTGATTATTAGTTTCCTATTAGTTTTTGAAGACAGAAAATTATTAATGGTACAAAAGAATATAAGAACATTTGTTTTTATTATACACTTACTTCAGTAACCCGTGAATTATTTTTTTGGAGTTTCGTTTTGTTTTGAATGTTACGAATAACTTTCAACATTTGATTCAAAAGAGGACCTTCAGGTTCTAAAAAAAATATGTATAAGAATTTCGGTACTTATTTTCGTTTGAAATATTGATTTTTATTCTGAGACTAACCTTCGGATGGATTAGTAGAAACATTTAGTTGATTTTTCAACTTCGATCTATCTGTACAGTTGCAATAAATCCCATAAGAAGCTAATTCGGGATCAAAAACTGATGCGGTGAAAGAGAGTCCAAAATATTCCAAAAACTCACGTATCAAACATAATAAGAGAACACCATCGGTGGTTTTTGAAAAATTTTGTAAACTGATATTTTGTGTTTTCATGTCCTGCAAATTTTATCTAATGAATTGCTCGTTGGAAATGTACGTTATATAATAGAAATAAGATGTTTCATTACCTGAAAACAACCATTTTCTTCAAGCGCTAAAAAAACACTAGCTCGCAATTGGGCCTGAAAACAATTTTAGGTTTAAAATTTACCAAAAAAAAAAAATTGTATTGATTATTCCATGTTTTATACAAGCGTAATACGCACTCGAATTTTTGATAGTGAACCCGATTTTTCCAAAGTTTGTTTAACCAACTCTTGCAGCTCACAATCTTCGCTCAAAGACATATTAATTTTGTTGAATGATCTACTAATTAACAACTTTTTCTCCTTTCAGATGAAAAAAAAACTGCGAATAAAAACGTTAAACCACTTTTCCGTTACTTCCGAATGAAATGTAAACAATATAAATTTCGATCGTTATCAGAATTAATCACAAAAATACGACCCAAACATGCGGAACGTGGATGTAGGGGGAGAAAACAAATATACTTGAAAATTTTTTACAAAATATAACTATAATATTCTCAAATAAACTAATTTACTAATTTTTACTAATTTATTTAAAAAATCCTAACTATCTGACATAAATGTAATCATGTAAACCAATGTAAACAACAAACACAATGTATGTACAGGTAGTGGAAAAAATCTGAAACTAGCCGGCGGCAAATGAAGAATGAAGTGAATAATACAATAAATTTAAAATTAAACAATGAAGTAAACACGCCCAAAATCATGAAAATATACATCAGAGTGCAGGGAAACCGCTAAGCTATATTTATATCGTACGATTTTACCGGCATTACTACAACAACTTTGAAGAAAAAGTATCATTCATTTTTATTTTAGATTTTTTTCTTTTTAAATTGAGACAAGCGATTGCTTTCTAATTTGCAGGTCACTAATGATTAATTTTAGGGCTGGAAATCAAAATATAGACAGTGAGTAATTATTAGTGACGACTTTCAAAATTATACCTGATATCACAGCTATGAGCATTACCGATCGACAAAAACAAAAATAAATTCAACGAAGGTAATTTATTGCATATATGAGCAAACACTATACTTTTTACAGAACAAAAAATTTACATATAAACTTGAACCATAGAAAAAACAACAATGAAACATTTTACGTAAAATAAAATTAGATGACAGTCGGATTTAAAACAATTCCTTTTCTACTTAACAAATAATTACACTCAGTGCTATCGCTGCCATATCTTTTTCTATGAGTTATTTCCATGTGTCCGGTTACTTCTGAAGATAATCCTGAACTCAGAGGAGTTAATTTGATGATGAATCTACAAATACTACGTATGAAATTTGTAATGATAAATGATTCTTTATCTTCAGGAGAAATATGATAACAAATTATCACTTTTAAATTTGGATATAATGATCGTTGATATAAATAATATAGTACGAAACGTATACAATCTTGAGAATTGGTCAATAATAATAAATAACTTAGATCATCGATTATAAGGTACTGTTCACCTTCATGATTTTGAAAGAATATTTCAGTTTTCTCATTGAAATCTGAAAAAAAATTCAAATTGTTCTCTTCAATGAATGGAATCTCTAATGGATTCATAACTTCAATTTTAGATTTGAGGGACGCATTGTTGATATTATATCCAAGTTTACTGCATACATGTTGATAATGTTGGAAAGAATTATGTAACGTGACAAATAATACACTGGCATTTTTTTTAAGGGCGTTGCATAACAGACTGGAAATGACGAAACTTGCATTACTACCTCGAACTTCTTCTACATATATTAAATTGATTTCATCGGTTAATCCTTTTGATTGTAAATGAGACATCAATTCTGCTTCACCCTAAAATGAGAACACATTCAAAAGGTTTCATTAATGAAGATTATCATTTCTTTAAATTCAACATTTTCAATTCCATTAAAAGATATGCTTTCATATTTGGATCGGTTATTTTTTCTTCTATAATTTTTTTAGATTTTTCTCCACCATCTCGAAAGATTTCGTTGAGTTGATTAGCGTACTCTACCCAAACACAGTTAGGACAAGCAGACATACAACAAGTTGTTGGAGGGTCTGGTAATTCAATTTCGCTTTGTTTTTGCTCTTCAGTGTCTACTTTATCATCACAATAACGACGAAAACTTTGACAAAAATTAATATTCAAAAAATGTTTAGAAAAAAATGATGATTGATAAGTTTTCGATAACATATTTTTTGCACCATGAGTTGAGACAATACGTATGATAATTATTTAACTACCTGCATATTGCATAGCTCGATAAAGAATCACTAGATTTTTCAACTAGGAATGAATTTATGGAAATGGACGCGAAACAAGCGAATATTTTCGTTTTACAAACCGTTTGTAAACCTAGTTTTCCGAAATAATTTCCTTCACGGGCCGTTCAATGTTACACGATGTTGCACGATAACCGGTAAGTTGATTTTTTAAGATGGTTCTATATGTATTGTGGGTTGCGTTATGCAACGCCTGAAACTGAATTTTGATTTTGAAATATTATGTTTTTTAGGAAATAAGAAGGTTGTAAATTTGTAATTGTTATGTCAACGACTCAACGTTGATATCTATTTTTCTAGAGTAAAATTTAATATTAAAATTAATATTTTAGTGATATATATAAGAACTTTGGAGTAAAGTTGAGAAATGAGATACACGTATTTTGATCAGTTTTTGTTCCAAGATTGTAGACGAACCACTAGTCCACTACACCAAATTTAATAATTTTTGTACAAATTTCTTTGAAATGATGTCCTCTAGGGTGCTACAAAGAGATTTTTTCGATTTTTACTTTTCGGAAGAAATATAAGCTTGCAATGAAAGTATCTTTCATTACTGAAGTGTGAAGTGGGGAGGAAAAAATTTAATGTTTTCAAGATGTCGGAAATATGCGAATAAAATGGTACTCGTTTTTGTAATAGCGTTTATTATAAAAACAATGAGTCGATTTCTCAGTGCATATATCATCCTAAAACACGTGATATTGACGTATTTCTAATACTCCATATAATATTTATCCGAATGTATGAGATAAATAATTAATTATAGAAATTATTGGAATAATTT
Organism: Phenacoccus solenopsis; assembly: GCA_009761765.1. NCBI lineage: Eukaryota > Metazoa > Arthropoda > Insecta > Hemiptera > Pseudococcidae > Phenacoccus > Phenacoccus solenopsis. The sequence goes on along the minus strand of VFXL01000230.1, from coordinate 4,358 downwards.
TCAAATGCCAAATTACTCTTATTTTTTATGATAATGTAATTGGCTGTTTTAATTTATCTGGTGTAAAAAATATTAATAAATACTTCATTCTTATTTCGGTGTATTTTCATTGTAATTTGTATTGTAGGATATTGATTGCTTGTCTAATACACGAGTATGATGCAGGTACTGGGAGAATTTTTTTCGTCATTTTTCATTCTCCGTTTCCCATATTCTTACTTTATTTTCTCGAATTTTTACTCAAGGTTCACTGAGTTCTTTTTCCGCCATCAATTTATGTATTGTTATTCTATACTGATTGTATTTCAACTCTACATAATCATAAATGAGAAAAAAACTTCAAATGAATATTTATTGTAGGCATGCGGTAATAAACTTTCAATAAATGAAAAATTTATTAAATAAATAACAGTGGGGTCTCATAATAAAAAATTAATAAATTCCATAATATGTGCTATGATACAGTTGTCAGTACCGTGCGAATGGATTTGAACTCCCATTCACTAAATGTGCAAAATAGTAAATATTGAGTATGGTTTTGAGAATAATTTCATTAACATGTACAATAGAATTCAACGATTTGATGCTTTTTAATGATGATGAGAAATCACATATCTTCGTACCAGTTTACAATTCTTTTATCGGACCAAATATAGGCTCCCTTTGGTTCAGCAACATTTTCAGGTAATAAAGCAGCAAAAAGAGGTGCTTCGGCGCCTAAAAATGAATAGAGTTGAAATTCTTCGATGATTTTTTTATAATCCCAATAATAAAATGAGTTTTTCCATTACCTTCTTCAATACTCATTGGTCCTTTGTGACTGGACATATCAGTTTTAACGAAACCAGGATGCACAGAATTGACAATTATATCATCACGTGTTTTGTCTTTGAAAAATTCTCGTTGTTGGATTATAGTTAAAGCAGATACACCAATTTTCGAAACAGCATAAGCGCTATTTCCCCATCCTTGCTGCTGATGCACGTTTTTTTCGGCTGCTCTGTAAAATTGCAAGATTTTCAAATTTTGTGATGAAATGTTGATCGCGAAGAATGAAAAGTTTTGATTTACATACTCGACAAATGAATTCATAAGCTCGGACAATTCAGACTCACATAACGTTTCGCAAGTTAACTTCTCTCGTATTGTTTTTCCAGGTATTCGAGACGGATGGCCAGCGGAACTAGAGAGGTTTACGACTCTAGCGTGTGATCGCAATAATGGAAATAATATTTCACAGACGCTTTTAAAAGCGAAATAATTAACTCGTATGGTTTCTTTGGCCTGTATCGCAAACGGCTCGGTAGCATTCACCTGTGAGCAGATAATTTTTTCATATTCAAATGCGATTCTGATAGAAATTTTTTTGTTGCAAAAATACCAACTTTAAAAGCAATTGCGGCGTTATTTACGAGCACGTCCAAACCACCGTATTCTTTTTGTAGATGATCTCTTAATTTTGAAATACTCTCATTATTTGTGATATCGAGAACATGAAATTTAGGATGAAGGCCCAACTACAAAGTGAATTCAATGGATTAATAATTTATCTAGATAACCATAAAATGAAAGCAGATACAACATTCTTTCAGAAATTACCTGGTTCAAAGATTGTACAGCTTCTAAACCACGATTTTCATCTCTCGCGGTCAAGTATACGTCCCCGTCGAATTTTTGACACAAACCTTTAACGATGGCATATCCAATACCTTTGTTACTACCGGTAACCTGAATTTTTTCAGAATATCGTATGAAATAAATTATTTCATTTTTACATAATAATAAAAATGTAGAAAATTTTCAAGTACTTACAACTGCAACTTTTTTCAGCGACATTTTAGAAGCAGAAACAGCTTTATGGGAAAACAGTACTGCTGTAAACAATTCGTAGGCTAGAGAGGAAAACCATAAATAAGAAATCAATTTTAAACATTTCGAGTAGGGTGACATCACGCAATGTAATCACACATGAGGAATCAACCAGAATAAATATACTTACATTATTTATTTTTTTGAGAACATGTACGCACATACCGCAAGAAAATTGAACGTTTAACAAGTTCTATCTCTTAACTGATAACTGTTCATAAATGATGCAAATTGATAAGAAAGATTGATATAAGGAAAGATCGATTTGGGAGAGGGTTTTACCTTATTGCTTTTTATCGAAAATTGGGATCATTCAAAGTTCGCGTACTTCTTATCAGACGACATGTTCGAGGACGCTATAAATTCCATATACATGTTTTTAAAAATTCACCAAAATGTTCCTTTAGGGTCCATTTTGACGAAGGAAATTTGCCTCATAATTGAGGAATTGAAAGGGTATCCTTGCATCAAAAATTCAACCTTCATATCACTGATTCCATAACTTTCGAAGTAACTGCAAGACTACAAAAGCGAAAATGCAAATTAAGAAAAGTCATGCCTAGAAAAAATTTTAATTTTCGAAAAAAAAAAAATACAGAATAACCAAAGTGGTTTACGTTGGGTTTGAACAAACCACTTTGCAGAATAACCAGAATAACGAAAATAAAACGCCAAAAACATAAAGCGCGCCAAAGTTACTAAACCGTGCGATGATGTGCACAACGCACACACACGCCACCTGCACGCCACACAAACATACATAGAGAATCAACCAATTGAAAATCGCTTCAAACGTAAGTAGGTAATAAAAAAAAAATGATAGGAAGAAGAACGCTGGCTAAACTCGCGACGCCGAAGTTCGATGCTGCCCTAGTTTTCTTTATAATATCAGCATACCAATTCAAGGACAATCCCCATAAGAATAAAATTTCGTAAATTATTTTAATATAATAAAAAGATTTCAATGAGATTTAATATAATAAGATTTTTGTAAAATACGAAAACGAATAATCGAGGAAAGAGAAAATTGGATGAGAATTTTTAGAAAAATCATAGTTCTAAGTAGTGAACTAAAACTTTGTTGCATTGATTCGCGACTGTATTTCTATCAAATTCGTTTACTTGTTGCTTATCTAGAAAAAAATACGGATCGTGCATGCATAATTATGTTTTCCTAAAAACTAATTGATTTCTACACTACTAAATTTTCATGTCATGCAAAAAAAAAGAACCAGAAATGTTTTCAGAATTATTTTTAAGTTTGTATCGTCACCGTCTGTGTCCACATAATTTACCAAAAATGCGTATTTGTTATAAAGGTATGAAAATATTTGATGACTACTGTTCAGCAAGAACCTCGCATTTATTTAATATCTCCAATCTGGATGCATCTCTACTTCATCGAAGCTATTGTTTAAGATCAAATCCGAATAAATACGTTAAATTTAACGCTGATGCTGTAATAGATGAAAAAAATGAAAAAATGTCCACCATGGACTATGTGTTTAAACATTCTAATTTCAAAGAGCGTTGTTTATACAGAATTGTTCAAGCATTACAGTGTTCACGTGATGAAGCTTTGCGTTTATGCAAAAATTTTCCATTTTTGTTTTGTGAGAATATTGATTGTACTTTAGGAAAAATTAATTTTTTAAAAAAAGCAGGTGTTCCGGAAAAATATATCGTAAAAAACAGAGAAATTTTGGAATTGAGCAAAGGTGAAACGAATAATTCTGTTTCATTTTATCATCTCATATCTCGTTGGAGAGATTATAACCTATAAATTATTCATTTCAGATGAATTAATTTCTAAAATCAATGAATTAGACTCATGGGGATTAAATGGACAACAAAAAGGCGAAGTTTTAATATTCCTCAATTTGGAGAATGAATTTTTCACTGAAATGTCTACTTTATACAAAAGAGAAAAAGACGAAGTTCCTAAAGGCAATCGTTTAATTCATTTTTCTGAAATGTTGCAAGTATGTAATATCAGTACAATAACTATATAGTCTCTGAGACTACTTTTTATTTAATAAACCATGAAAATCTATTACAGTGTTCTCTGGAAGAGCTTGTGAAGAATTTTTTCAAATATCCTTATTTATTTTTTCGAGATTTTGAAAAAGTGAACGAAACATTGAAAATGTTACTGGGTAAAAATGATTTTATATTGCAGCTGTAAACATTTATTTTATCTTATTTATTTGTTATCTCGGGGTATTTCAGACATTGGAATCAGCACTCAAATGATTATGAAAAATATTAGGTTGGGCCTTTTTAATACTGAAGTGATTCAGTCATACTTACATGCAATAGAGAGAAGTAATAAACTCGAATTGAACCAGAAAAATAATAAAGTGTTTCTACTTCGCTTTCAACAGTAAATTCTTTATTATATACAACGTGATAATAAACAAATGAAATTACTTTCGAGGTAAATTATCGTAAATTTCTTTTTATCTTTTCTAGGATCGTAAAAAATGGGA